>VACF01000368.1:0-252612 GCA_006891605.1 Pleurozium schreberi | reverse complement strand
TGCAATTGACATTTTTCAATTTCAAAAATAAGTTATGAATAGTTTAGTGTTTTGAACCATTGGCTATTTCTTTCTACTTACTATTTTTTACTATATGTTGATCAATTCCAAATGATTTGAATTTTTTTAAGCATGCAACTTAACTTGAAACATGAATCCAAAGAAGCACCACCAATTTGGGCATTTTTCCGTACAAGAGAGAGCTTGTGAAGTGGAGTTGCCTTGTTTTTTGGAGGGTTAAGAAAATGATTTATGTCAATTCAAACGCTAATATCTTGCAATCTACATGGTGAAAATTTATGAAATTTTTTTCACGTCTTTCTAAACTAGAATACATCAAGATCCTATGGTTACATGTGTCCAAAAATGTTTTCTTCCCAATATTTGATACTTGTACTAAAAATGGCAGTTTTGGAGCGTTTTTGGTGAAAACATAGTTAAAGAACTTTAGGGGTTAAAAACCATAAAAAAAAATTAATAAGGTTTTTGTAAGAACATAGGGAAGAAAAACAATGCGGATGAAAAGGCATGACCTTTGCGTAGTAGGTGATATTGTTATACATTGCACATAATAGAATAGATTGAAAACAAAGTGTCACTAAATTTTGTATTTGGCGTATTTTGTACTTTTATTTATGATTATTGTCTTTGAAAAATATAATAAATATTATAATTCCAACCTCATTTTCTAACCATTATTATTTGAAGGATTTTAGAATTGCTAAAAGCAAAAGTCTTTGTAACATTTGTCTTGTCATGATGTGCACTAAAAATGATGTGACTACATTCATACCAAATTCAATGTTATTTTGGCACTAATATAATGGCATTTTTATACAAATCTATAGATGTTTGTTTGATGAATCTATCAATTGATTGTAAAACACTCAAATCAATGCATACAATCTTAGCAATCTCTGTATACAATCTTTTGTGATGTTGAAGATAACATCTAAACTCCTAATTGACCTCTTTCTTAGTAGGATTCTTCTTAATTTTCTCTTAGAATCCAACTAACACTTGTCCAAAGGTTGGGTTTTCACATGGAAATGGATTATTGGGAGTTTGAAGGAACATATTAAGGTGTAGGAATAGTTAGAGGGCCTATGCCCTATATAATTTTAATTAGTAAATATATGTTTATAATTGACTATCCATTGAAAAGATGCGAACTTGCCATTCTTGAAAATTACCCCCCCTCCAAAGAAAAAAATGAGAGACATTACATAAAAAATACAAATATAGTACGGATATGGCATACTATGGACATATCCCATATTGTTTGCAACGGCAGTAACAAATCTAAAACTGATAAATAGCAGAACTGACAAGGTTTGACAAGTGTACGTGGCTGTTCATATTGTGAAAACATGATTCAGATGAGATCAAATTTTAGATCACCAGAATCAGTGAAGAACATTGCATGTGAAGGTCGCAAAATAGACAAGTGAATCAAGAAGTTCCTTTATGACCTAGCTTACTTAAAAAGATAAGACCCAGTTTGGACCTCTTGGATTAAAGAAGAGAAGGAAATGAAAAGAATGGATCATCACAAAGAGAAAAGAGGATACGACTCCTGTGTGCGTGGGACGGCCAAGAAGGTAGATAAGTGCCAGCACAACAATAAACTCCTTGAACTGAATCCCATGACTCGAATCCATGTCACTCTCATGATGAAATTCCTCCACTTCTTGATCGGAGTATTCTACTTGGAGCTCCTGCAAACAGATCTTCAACTCATCCATGTCTAAAGACCCATCGCCGTTCTTATCTGAAAACAAGGTCATACATAAACCATGTGTAAGGTAGGACACTAAAATCATTAAAGGCCTAATCCCATCTCCTATACTGTCCCTTGTTACGGGAATCAACTCACCTGTTCATACACACGGTTGGACTTAACTGCTGCATGCATAATTTGGCAAAATCTCTATGAATTGCTCTTTGAATTAGCGTATGAAGTTCACTGTCATTACTTACAGTGGTCTCCAACGTCCCACTTCGACAAATTCAAAAATAGTAGTAAAATTTGTTTTTTAAGAGGTATGGCTGTTGTAGCCAAAGATCTCACCAGAGCTCTATACCGATCTTCCAAACTCACATTCCTACACATGTTAGAATGCTTGAATAGTATCCTCTACCTTCTAGTCAAGGTAAGGGATCCCTTTCAAGTTACACCCTAATAATTTARAACTCCYATTCAGGTGCATATTTCGACATCCAGGGGTCTAAGGCACATGATTCAAATCGACTCGCAGCTACCTCAGSACTAGKATTCTCCATAGGCTGAAGTAGACCAGTACTAGCAGGAAAAGCAATGGAATTGCAATTTGTCCAAGAGCACTACTACATCTACTAAATCAGGACTGAAAAAGCTACGTCATAGTGACAATTTGCAAACCTGCTTTATTGAAGACCTCCCGGACAGCTTCAAAGGACGCATCGATCTTGGGAAACTTGAGGATGAAAGTATTAAAGGTTTTGAGTGTGACATTGGCCTTCTGTGCACGCTCGGCCATAGCCTGCACCATTCTCCTCTCAATCTTCGTGAGCTGCCCCCTTTGCTCTTGACTTTGTATAAGTCCCATGACTTAGCCCCTTTCTCAATTCACCAAATTATAATACGCCCACCTTCAAACCCACAAAAACGCTTGTCAGAACGTTACCATTAAGTCTTCATACAACTCAGGCTTCTCACCACTGTGCTTTCTTTACCCTCCCTTGAAAAATCTGTCCCCATTTCTCACAAACAAAATTTACGTCCAGGATAACAAAACACTTTCAACGGGGTGTCAATTGGCCTTCACTCTAGAAGACAAGGAACGCTACCAAAGAAAGTGCATACACTTCGTCTTCCTTAATCGCAATTGTGTCCCCTGATCTCCACGCAATCAGAGCGATGGGTGAAACTCCAAACACAATAATCCTTGCCATATTCACCGATAATTGCACAGTAATTGAAAACCCTTTGCAAGCCAACCCTAGATATGCAAATCTCAAGTGCAGAAGCAACYAATTGTAAACCCTTGCAATCGAATACCGACTCTGAAAGCTTGAGCTTACCCAACAAAAGCCCGGCAATAGCTCCACTTGCACACCTTCAGCTAAAGCTCCGGAGCTTCCAGATGCACTCACACCACGGCGTATCTATAGCACTAATAAATGAGTGATTCAGTCTCCCACAGGCAGCCGAAACCCGAGCGTCACAGAGACTTATGAGCTGACAGAGTTCGTTGGGCTACCTTGAGCCAGGGTCGGTCAYGGTCTCCTCATTCCAAGGGATGTATGTACAGTTATTCATCCATGTACAGTTGCTCAAYAAGGCATGTGCAACAAGGCCTTCCCAGTGAATATCCCTCTCCCTCATCAGTCTTCTTCAGGGTTTGATGTCATCAGTTTTCTGTGTTGCAAGCAATGTGAGATTAGGGTTAGGGGTTAGGGTTTCGTAATTGCGAACTAAGAGTGGAGCGATGATGAATCATGAGCCCTCTGGAGCAGTCATGATGCAGCAGAGTCTTAACAAGCTCACGGGGCAGATGGAGTGGAATGTGGTGCGTCTTCGGGAAGACCAGGATCACGGTAACGGAGCTCATTCTTTCAGATAATTGTTTTAGTTTCTGCTTGTGATAAATTTTGTTTTTTGAAATAATTTTGGGTTCCGTGGCGGATGAGTTGGAGTAGAAGTTGGGTTTGAAAGAAATTTCCGGCGAGGGATCCTCTTGTGATCGCGCAGCTGGGACCTTGGCAACTTGTTTGCCTGACGAAGATCGAGTTCTGAGTCAATACACGAGAATTTGACTGGTGGTACTCGTACCTGCCGAGTATTGGCAGCATCAGTTCGCTGCACTAAGCCCTAAATTCTGAATAGGGAGAAAAGAAGTGTGAATTTGTACAAGTTGGACTTACGGATCAATAATTATTGATTTTTAAATTGTGTCGCATTCACAKGTTGTTAAAAACAGGCCTGGTAGCACGTGGATTTAGTTTCTTACAATTTGGACTTCTGGACAGAATTATCGARTTTCAAAGTAGGTTTGCTAAGATAGCCGCCGGAGTTGTGCTCAACGGCATAAGCCTTATACAGATGGAGTTTCTGTTTGTAAGTTAATAGGATATGATGCATCAGAGTCTCCGTTAAAGTAACTAAACGTAATTGCATCTAAATAAGCAATTGAGCAACGTTCCTATTCTTCAATTGCTTAACCTTTTGTTGGATCTGGTTGGAAGTCAAAGAGAATTGTAGATTCCCTTTGTGAACATTTACAATTAAGTCGCAATTGGTTGTGTTGTGCTGCAGATGGCGAAGCACGGGGCGGCGAGTTTGTTGAGGAAGTTTCCGAAGCGCTCACCATGACGACCTATTTGGACATGCTGAATGATACCCCTCGAAACCGCGCATACCACCTGGCCATCCAAAAGGCTGTGAAAGGAGCCCAACACGTTCTTGACATTGGGTATGCACTCAACCCTCTCTGAAGACCTGTACRTTCACACCAAGCGGGAATATCTTAATTTCAACAGTATAAAATAACCTTAGCAAGGTCAACGGGTCGTCAAAATAGCTCCATTAAGATGAGTACACCTAATTGCAATTCCCACCCAATTGTGTCACAATGTATACCTCCTCTTCATTTCAGAAYCTAAATCTAAGATAGTCATACTTGTTTTATGAGATTTGTTTTATGAGATATGTGTCACGTGAACAATGACCATAAATTTAGGTTTTGAAATGAATATGATATTRGTATGATGCAATTAGGTAGGGGATGCAATTTGGTGTGCTTATAAGRACCTCCAATCTCAACCTGAACCCCGGACTTGGTGGCTAGGTTCGGCAAAAAAATATTTAAAAAAAAAAATGCCGGAATTTATGGGTTTTTTTTTATAGTAAAATAAAATTTTATGGGAGAAAATGGATGTTTTTATATTTAGGCATGAGTTGACCACAWTTTCCAACTTTAAATGCCTACCCTGACCACCAGGTACGTTAGGGAGGGTTATTTTATCCGTTTTCAAGGGTCAAATATACTGCAATGATAATGCCTTGGGAGAGTAGATGGGCTTCTAGGAGATGCGTCAATGTTCTCGACTTGACATGAAAGATACTCAGGATATGCAGGGAATGTGCAATTAGTGAGTGTTTCATCAGAGAGGGTTGAGTGTGCATGATTTCTAATCTACTATTATCTGTCATGCGAAAGCTGAGATTGAAGAAATTTTGGTGCGGTGCCAATTCCTCACTGACAAATGGTTTGAATTGCTGTGTTTGCTTGGGAAGCGCTGGAACAGGACTTCTGTCTATGATGGCATGGCGTTCGATGCAGGAAGAAGGCCGATCCAAAGACAACGTGGGCGCCATCACGGCCTGTGAGTCGTTTCTTCCCATGTTCAAGCTGGCTCGCAAGCTGTTGCGAGCCAACAATGTTGGAGCAGGTGTGCGTCTGATTCATAAACGATCTGATGAGATGCAAGTGGGCATTGACATGCATTGTCGTGCTGACRTGCTGGTTAGTTGTTGACCTTGAGTGAGGTCTTTTCGCAATCGACACTGGAAATGATTTTGTTTCTGTGACTACTCCCTCGTCCAGAAATAAGCGTCTGCTGTTTTGTTGAAAATCATTTGATAACAATTTTATGGATGTGAAAAGCGTAATTCAGTAGGGTTCCAAATTTTGTATCACCAGGAACAATGATGAACATTGCATGTGTTTATTGTAACCTAAATCAAATTGGAGACAAGAAAGCCTCCATACGACCTACTCAGAACAATCTAAAGAACATGAGGTCGGAAGTGGACAATCAAGTGGACGGAGGGAGTATATTTTATGCCTAGATCTTGATATTTTTCTTGAGCAAGATGGTGTTGGCGAGTTAGGAATCCTTCGAATGAGATCTAAAAGAGAAGTTTGAAAGTAATCTGGGTGAATGGCATCTGAATGGCAGATCAGTGAAATCCTCGATTCAGAGCTTCTTGGTGAAGGTTTGATACCCTCTCTGCGTCATGCTCATGAGAACCTACTCGCACCAAATGCTCGCTGCGTTCCCCATAGAGCCACCATCTACGCACAGGTGCAGTAACTACTGCCGAATTTGTATTCAACTTCAGACACAATTTTATCATTGATAGTAAGGAAAGGCGCATCTGCCGCTTACTGCAATTTTGTTTAGTGTTTCTGAGACAAATGTGGGCTTCTCATTGTGATGCAGCTCGTGGAGTGTGAGCGTTTGTGGAGGTGCCATGATCTGCCAGGAGTGGAGTCTCGATTGGCTGATGGTGTGGTTTTGGCCCCGTTTGATTATAACCAATACCAGGGCAGGTCTGCTGCCATGCATGTGGACCCCTTAGAGAGCGAAATTCGCCTGGTAAATCGTTGTGTTCCATTGATTGCCTTTGACCGTGCTTGATGCTCTAATATAGTCTTTGTTAACCTAGTGTTTGATTCTGAACGAGCTCTTATTGTGTGTTTTAAATTGTACAGCTTTCAGAACCATTTGAGGTTTTCACATTCGAGCTTTCCAAAGCCCCGGATGAGTCTGGACATCGTCAACATAGTGTAACAATCACAAACGATGGGACGGCACATGCACTTGTATCTTGGTACATTCCTGTTAAACTTTTCATGTCCGCCGGTGCTCGTTGGTTAGGTTTATTCTGTAACATCATTTAAGCCAGGTTACAGAGGTGAGGTCTTCTTCCCTTTGTTCTTCAAGTGTTTGAACCTGAATTCACTTGCTTTTGTCATGCTGATCGTCATCAGTCAGTTTCGAGAGGAAGTTAATTACAACACTAGGTGGTTTCGAAGTGCGTGTGATCTGGATTGTTCGTATGCTTGTGGCACAGTTTTCTGGTGAAGCAATAATGTAGGGCTAAGTGTCATGTTGTCGTTTTGCAATGCAGGCTGCTGTACGGAGAGCCGGTCTTTGCCATGGAGTTGTGCTGTGGATGGATTGGAGTCTCGATCAAGATGGGCGTTTTTGGCTATCCACTGGACCTGAAGGTAATATGAATGCCCCTGTSGTGACCTTGGATTCGTTTTACAGCTTCTATGCTGTCATAACGTGCGTGCACAGCGCAACAGATTTGAGTTTGGTTGTAACCACACGAATAACTTTCTTCAAGTTTGCTCTCAATGAATTAGATCAGTTTCTCCCACAATGTGAACAGTTTACTTCTAGAAGATAGAACATGGATCACGTCATATATATATATGAGCGTGCTTGCACAGGACTCCCAACTGGTGCCATAAATCTGATATTGCAGGTGGAAAACCAACTTATTGGAAGCAAGGAGTGAAGCTTCTTCGATGTCCTGTCGAGGTTGGTGTCGCGGGTGTTCAACGAAAATCTCATGTTCCGACACCTGCCTCTCCCAATGCACCAGCAGCCAGTAGCCATGTGAAAGTGGCAGGACTTTTTGATTCTTGCAATGGGGACCTTAAAATTACTTCTGTAKCTTTTGGTTAACAATCACAAGTGAAGGGTGTCAACAATTTTGTAGGTCCTGTTGCTATGCAGACGTCTTTGGACTTCAATGTAGTGATTGCCGGGACAGTTCAACGAATCCAAGATGAGGACTGGTTACTCGRCTGTATCCGGGTGGGACAACACTTAAGCCAAAGGATTCTAAAACCTTATCAATCCCCTCCTTTATTGACCCCTGTTACCAGCAACTCATCTATTCGATGAATGGTTATAAGCATGGCTTGGCTAAACGATTGTAGCCGCTGATCTTTGAATGAAAACGGGGTTAATCTACAGAAATTTTATAATCTACCTCTTTAAAATTGAATAAGAAACTCACATTGTGATAAAGTTTTGGTCCCAAAGTGAACCCTCTACAGCTCTACAGTGATCTCCCAAAAATCACCTTGACGTTCTGTATACTAAAATGTTTTGCATGATGTATCCTCTGTTTTAGCAAATTCATCACCCACACAAAAATATGTATTTCCTCTATTGTACACAAAGAATGCTTACTAGGGCAAGCAAGTCCATCAACCACCCAAAAATRTTTACTCCCTTTGTTCTACCAAAACCCTCCACATTGGGCACAATTTTTGTCCAACTAGAGTTATGTTTATTGATTTCAACCATTGTTTAAGTGTTCATTGTGTTGAACAATCACATGTAGGCAATAGTGTTGAACAACCGCAAGGGGGCAATAGTGTTGCTTCCTCTTGACAATTGACTACGCTATAAAAATTTGTTTGTAAAGTAGGCCAAGTTTATTTCTTGTAGATTAAGTTGGGAAACATATTTCTAGAAACCTGTTGTTGCCACCACCCTTTAAATATTCTAAGTTGATAGAACTAGCAACATTTACAAACAATATGCTCAAATATCATACTTTCCACATGAATTTTGGGTGCTTAAAGGACAGCACCTAAGCTAGAGATTTTGTGTTCATTTGAGGGATGGGTTATTGGTTCTTGAATGCATATATTTTTGGCACTATGATTAAAAATCACAATTGATCCCTCGAGGGGAAGATTTTTGGAGATTTTGAGTGGGACAAAGGGAGTATGAAATTTGATGGGACTTGGAGAACTTCTTGCCTCCCAAAATTGCATGATCTTCCTCTTATATTCATAGATTGTTCCCTACGCCACTTGTTGCAACATAATATCCCTAGCCTTCCCCAATCATTCAAAAAAAAATTCATTTGTTTTTCACATTCACATTGTTGCTCAAGAAGTAATGTTCATCTGCCTTAATCTTCCCAAAGGAAGTAGTGGCCTTCCTCCTACCACAATACTTCCAACATGAGTCCAATTTGGAAACCAACAGTTTCTCCCTTCCCTCAAGCTCTGAGCAAACCTTGCAGGGTTGCAGCATACTTGTCAAATTGTGCCATCTCCACCAAATACGCTTTCAACCCATGGAAATTGGGCAGCCTACAAGTTCAACCATTGCCAATACTATTCATAACTCATATGTCGTGCACAGGCCAAATCGTGGGTCGGAGACGCCGCTACCAGATCCAAGATGACCACCTCTGTAGGGGGAACAATATTTGTTGGTGCGTCAATGCCCTCTAAAACAGGGTGGGGGAACAATATTTGTTGGCGCGTCAATGCCCTCTAAAACAGGGTGTAAGCATCCTGCACACACGAGTGCCAAGAAGTACTGATTTAACTTGAACATCAGACGCTTATGAATGATGTGCTCCAACCGCTACCAAAGCATCTCCCTCGCTATTGGGTAGCTGAACCTACGTGGACAAAAGAGTACCATCAGCCTAAGATCCCAAAGAATGAACTCTCCTCTCGTAAAAGAACTTCCTCATTGGGGACTGATGGAGAGCCATGAGATTTCATGCACAACAAATGAAACAAGCAAACGAGAAAAATGGCTCCTAATCAATTGCAAAAGTATAGGTGAAAAAGTTGAGAACTCATATGTGTTGAATTGTGTCCAAGCTTCACAATTTATGTTGACAGTGGTAGGACGTCTTCATCCCAATGTGCATGAATCAGAGTATGAGAACCATCAAAATACAATAATACATTGCTAAATTTTGAACAATCCAAGGTTGCACACCAAAAATTCTTGATCGAAAAGGCTAAAACCCACAAGCATGGCTTTGTTAGCTAATTCTTGCAATTTGCACATTCTCTTCTAAATCCATGAAAGCGCTAGGGATTCCAATCTCTTGCCCATGCAAGAATAAAACAAAATYCTAAACCAAAACAAGAAAATAGACAAGTTGTGAATTAATAAAAATGAATACCTGCAAAACAAAAGACAAAATGTCTGCAACCTCCTGATTACCAAACCCGTGGAACTTGCATTGACATAGAGAAAAAAACAAGCAAACAAATCCTTRGAAGCATTAACTAGCTCCTAGTAGGCTAGTACATGCAAGAGCTCATTCAATTGGTGAATGATCCCAAGCAAATGGGGCCCAACTAGCTAAACAACTATGGCAATGGACATTTTCAGATGGTGACAAAAAAGAAGGCGAGAAGAGGGAGAGGCAAAAAAAATTGATGTAACCTCAGGAGAAAACGTCGATGGAAATGGGGCCGCATTCGCAGCCACCTTGGAAGTCGTCATCAGGCAAACTCTAAAGTGAAACTTTAATTTCCACCCGCTGTAAATTTTCTAGTGCTTTTTACCAGGCAGTTTTTGGCGAGAATTTGCCACTAAAAAAACCATTGTCAAGGACTACAATGTTGGCTACCCACAACGTACTTTTACACTAGAAACTAAGTCCTAAACTTTCAAAATCATGAAAAACTTGGAACTATTCTTCCGAAGTAAATATCAGAATTTTGGATAGGGCAATGCTTGAGAGGGAAATGCATTTCGGGAAAAAAAAAGGTCCGACAAGGAGGGTGGAGCCCAACAAGGAGGCATTCTTTTTTCAAAATGTCCAACGACGAGAGGCATTGCCCAACATTAACACTAGTAAACAAGATAATATTTTTGGATCACTGAAAATTTTAGGATGAAAAAATTGTAATGCCTGATTAAGCAGACAAATGTGCATAATTGGGCATTACGAGTACAAAAATCCTAATTGCAACACAAAATCATCATGTGCAATGAATGGGACAAATCCCACCAATGGTTTACGAGCTTTGAATGTTAGTCATGAAATCTACCATTTCAAAAAGAAGAACTTGGTCTAACTTTAGTATTGTCAACTTCCAAAAATTGGCATGCTTCTCGGCGCCAAGAAATGTGACATTTATGTACAATAGTACATAAAGCTCCCATCAAAACTACTATAGGACTTGTAACTAATACATTTGCATTTCAACTTTCAAGTTGCACTAGAAGAAAAAAGGGTCAAAGCTACTTCCCACCTTTATATACTATATATGGAAAGATACATATGAAAATGATTGATTAGTTTCTATTTAGGATAGAGACAATTGCAATTAGTTTCCTTTTAAAGATTGACTTGAATGAACTAGAAAATACCTCAATGACAAGTTCTTCCCATGTTTCTTCAAAGACCTTACTAATAGGCCCTGCATACTCTGCCTCTCTAGGCCATTGAATCTCTGGATGGAGCCCATCTGCACGACCAGGAGTRTAAARRATAACAAGACCACCTGMGACGACTTCATCTGCTCGAGATAGCAAAAAGTTACGAAGATCTTGCCTCGCAGATTGTGTGAAGGCTTGTACTGCTGCAACATTCTTATTGTCATCTATCCACACTCTCCCCTTATTATAAGCGGGTGAAGATTTGTCTAACACCGCAGTAGGCACCTGGACAATGAAGCAATAGCCACGCAATGCATGAGAAAGCTTGACTCAAGTCTATTGCAATGATTTCATTTAGCTTCTTATTATGTATGCCGTAACCAACAATAATTTTGATGTCCAATGGAACTACAKTCATTTCTAAGTTACACTAATTGTCCTAGTAGAGGCAGAAAAAAGTACCATCTAAAAGCTTAGTGTCATTTTTGTAAAAATCGGTACAAATAGACTAATATTTCAACCTAATTTATTTTGAAATAATGTGAGATTRGTAAATTAGTATCACACACACTATTAGGACAAATAAACATGCTCTTGTGCAACTACACTAAATAGTGAAATTAGRTTGCCTTTACAATTAGGTTGCTTTACCCCAAGAAAGTTACTCTACAAGCCATCAAAGTCAATAAATATTTCTACAAATACTCCCACTTGTACACATGGAGATTCATGAGTTCCAACAACACCAATGATTAATTCAAAAGTTGTGTATTCTTGCACAGTAACAATAAATATTTATATAGTGTGGAATGTCACGAAATTAGTAAGGGGCAACCTAATTTCACTATTCAGTGTAGTTTTTAGGAAAAAAGGCATCGATGGATTGCAAGTAAAGTTACCTGTGACATCCATTGTACCGCGAAGGTAGAGATTGCGACGTGAAGACTTCCCCTGGGAAAGAGGCGTCTATGGAATGATCCCGGGATTGCCGTGACATAGAAATCCTCCATGCTCGTTTGCGTTTTTCTCCAATCCTCCAGTTGAAGGAACAACGTGTTGAAATCATTGGAAGGCAAATCGCAGAAGAAGTACTGCACCTCATCAGCAAGTTTCCTCCCATTGCTGCTCAAAATTGCTCTTAACACACTTCGATAACAGATCTCCGCATATCCAAGAGTGTTCGCTCCCACGGAGCATCCGAAATCAGCCATGCGAATCGCGCTCCCGCTCCAGTCCTTGAATAATTGCAGCTCCTCAATCTCTTGCTCCAAGATCGGCTTCAAGATTTCTATGGATTGCGATTGAACCAATGAGTTTCTGGTGTAGCTGAACTCTCCTGTGCCACCCGCCATCCCAGCTGTGGCTCGTGCAACCTTCATCGGTCTCTCTTCGCCTCCACGCCTGGCCATCGTATTACCGTAAACCTCACCTCCACCTGCTGCTGCTGCATCCATAGCTGAAACAGCGGAAATACAAGGAAAAAAAAAATCAGCAAATGCAATTCGATAGTGCTGCAACGGATGCCCTGAGCTTTTAAATCGATCAAAGCCGTGCTGTTCTTATCCATGCAAACAGATATTTCGTTTAAAGATAAACAGAGAACGCCTGCCATTGATGTGCAGTTAGTCTAGCACGTTTACAGACCGCACGTGTTGCCTTCTGTCAGTGAGGAATTTACGATATGATATCCCCGCAAACTTCTAGTCAAACATGACTGCAGCTGTATCAGGAAGGCGGCGGTTCAGTGACACACTGCGTGACCGATCGACCGCTATGGCTTTTCGATTTTTTCCGTGATATCAAGTTTGATCGAATGTATCACTTCAAATGCCAGGATCTGATGTATCCAGGACCTTTGTTTGAATTGAAATTTTAAAGCTGGCATGTAGGGTCTACCAGGCTGAAATTAAGATCATGTTCTAAACCCACGCTACTGTATGTGGTATTCCTCTTAGGATTCTGAAATGAAGCCAGGCTATGGATATCAGGACAGGAAGCGCGTGCGATGGTGAAATTGTATATGAAGTACAATCACAGACTGACGCATGCATGTGTTCCTTGCCACGGTATGTTGCAAACGTCATTCAAGAGCTCGAGCGTCTGAAAAGAAAAGAAGCGGCTGTGATGTACGTGAAGCTTTGAATATTTGCTTTCTGAGTGTCAGTTGTGCTTAATTAGTTGGGAACCATATGCTGATGCAAGGGAATCACTGCCTGGTTGAATAGTGCTCTAATTGAAGAGAATTTTCAGATTTCTCGTTTTCAAACTTAGAGTACCATTCCCTGAAGCGTTTTGAGCTTGACAGCATGGTATGATCGACAACCCCATGACTGATCTTGCTTTATAGAAGAATTCTTAGTTTTTGGTTGAAGCATCCCTGAAAATACCAGAAAATGGTTGTTTGTGCATTTAGAGGTTAAAGGAAGATCCATTCGAAGGTTTCTGTGGAGTCATAAGAACGACAGAGTGAATATTAGAGAGGCTAGTAGAACACTCAAATGCATCGCAAGAGACTACGAGACAAAGGAAGAGAATTTGCACGAACCAAAATAAAGTAATTACGCTTGCAATAAGCAATTAATCATGGTTTTCATTATTATGTTGAAAGAGGCTTTGTAATCTTCATCGGTTCCTCTTCGCCTCCAAGTACGCCTGGCCATCGTATGACCGTAAACCTCACCTCCACCTGCTGTTGCATCATCCATAGCTAGCTGAACAGCTCAAGTAAGTATATGCAATTCGATAGGGCGGCAAACCAGCAAAAGTAACTGCAAACTAAGCTTCTATATCGAGGCCAGGCATGGTATTCTTAATTATATCTTATCACTCATGCAACACGATGACAAGAACCGGAATTTGCGGAATCAATGAGACAGAGTGTTCGGAGAGCACATACTTGTTTCGTACAAACAGCTGCTCATTTAATTGAAGCGGATGGAAGAACGCTTGCCATTCATGAATTATGTGCAGCTACCACGTTTACATATCGCATAGGCCCTTTAATTTGTAATGCTTCCATTTGTGTGCTGCACGTTTTGTATGTATATATATTTCTGAATAAGCGAGCATCTCTGTGTGACTTCGAATCTCAGAAAGCTGTGCAAATGCTTGATGCGTAACTGCGCAAGGAAGTGCACTCAGAGCTCGTTAACCCTTAAAGGATGGACCTATAACCACTGCTTTCAAGCCTCCCTACCCATCTCTCATTTTCTTACCAATTTCCATTAGATATGTATGAAAAAGTTTGTATTTATTTTTCAGAGATGAAATTACATGTCTTCTTTACTTCACAAAAAATTTAGATTTTTTTTGTGGGAGATTGATTTATGGGGGAATTTTTGAAGAAAAAGTGAAGAAAAATCACATCAAATTGAAAATTATTTCAAAAAATCTGAAAATTTCACCATGTGTGTACACTAAAGTGACAAACATCATGGTGTGAACCCAACTTCCATGCCTTTCTATAATTAGAATGCAATAAACAATGAGAATACAATCAAAGTTTAAATTGCAATAAAATATTAAATATTTGGAATTTTTCCAAAATTCCAATTGGAGTAGAAACTAGAGTAGATGAACTTCATTGTCCAATAAAAATTTCAAGTTTAGGGGATTTATGCTTCAAAAGTTATTGAAGATTACAAGAGAGCGACACTATTTGTGACGGAGAATAGGACAAGCCTTTCTTGCAATGACCCATATGTGGAATTGCTTAAGGTGACTGGCTGTAGGTGGTTCTATTATAAATAGCTTCTTTTTAGTTTTAGTCAAAAGCTAGATTGGGTATAATTGCTCTTCTTTCTATTTCCTACATGGTGAGGGCAAAAATTTTGTCAATGAATCCTATTGGTGTTGGTCTATCTTTTAAATTATAAATCTAGCAAAAATTGCTTGGAATTGGTGACACTATGACATATTTTGGCACTTAGGGGAATTGTTTTAAGGCCAAAAAGGCAAATTGCTAGCAAGTAGTGATATACTATTGCACTTGGAGGTTTTTTCTTAAAGAAAATAAGGCAAATTCATTGAGCACTTCAAGTGGGCTTAGGCAGCATCTCACATTGTATGTAATGGAAAAATGGCGATGTACTTCTACAATGTGCACATGCTAGATATGAAGCAAGAATATAAAAATTCATTCTTGAGATGCTCATTATGGACACAAGAGGCCAAGAAAAGGTACATCCATTTAAAAAAGAACCCTGAGACAAGCATGGATCTTGAACTCCTTTAATGCTAGTAACCTCAAGACAAAATACGAAGTCCATATGGATGATTTGTTCTTTCTGTCCATAGGTCACAAGCATCATTATATGGAAAAGTCTCCAATTCAAGGTAAATGTTTTCTCCAAATACATTCCAACCACACATTCTACATGGGTATCTTAGGAATTCAGCAAAATCTTGAGAAATTCAAGAAAGCTAAAACATCTTTCATCCTCAACAAATCCTAGAACCTGCACTATTGCAACTTCAACTAACTTGTAGTATTCAAAAAATGCCTTCACTACTAAACTGAGCACAGTAGGGTGATTGCAAAAACACTTGTCCTATTTTTTGTCCCCTTGGCCTTGAACAGGTGGTCTTTTGCTCATAACTTTTTTGTCGTATTTTGGTTTCACATGAAACTTGAATTGAAGGTATATGTAGTAGTTTTTGACATTATGTAATTTTTTGAGATTTTGTAAAATTTTATTATTATTTTTAAATAGCCCCCCAATTGGATGTGTACCTTGGTCATTTTGGAGGGTTTAAGTCCTATTTTTTACCCAAAAATGCAAATTTGAAGCTCAAAATTGGGATACAAGAAGTTTTACTGAAATACACAATCCCAAAAGAGATTTTCTAAGAATAATAGATTTTCCACCTTCCACATGTGCTCAAAGTGCATTACCTTTGCGCTAGTGCACAGAAATCAATTTTATTTTCCCAAAGATGAAAATGGTTGAAGAGAAGCATATTTGAATTATTATAAATGGATTTTTTTTATTTTATTCTTTTTTATTTTTTTACTATTTTCTAAAAATCAAACAACCAAGTCTTCATTTTCATAATATTTTCCATTGTGCATTTTGTAAATAACTTTTAGAGATAAATTTTTCTAGATTTAAAATTTTAGGAAAATCCTATTTTCAATGCTTGACAAATTATCCATATTTTATTTTATTTAAAAAAAAATTATTCCAAAAGTCATAGGACTCACTGAAATAGGGCGTTTTGAGACAAAGAGGACAAGTGTTTCTTGCAATCACCCACCAACACAAGTGAGAACACCCAGGCAAGTACTACTCCCTTAAGAACCAAACAATGGCAAGCTAACACCAAGTGGGAACGTACCTTAAATCACTAAAATTGTCATATAGCTAGATTTAAAACCTAAATATGACAAAATCAGTAGTCTAACTAATTGTAGTTAACCCCTATAGTTCCTTGACTCTGTTCTCACCAAAAATGCTTCAAAACTGTCATTTCTAGTACAAGTACCAAATTTTTGAAAAATATCATTTTTTGACACACGTAATTGTAGGATCTTGTGATACTCTAGTTTGAGAATATGTGGAAAAAATTTCAGAAATTTCCACCACGTAGATTGCATGTAGATTGCAAGATATTAGCATTTAAAATGGCAAAAATCCTTTTTTTGGCCCTGCAAAAAACCGGGCAGCTGCACTTCACAAGGTCAGATCATAATGAAAAAATATCCAAAATGGTTGTGCTTCTTTGGATTCATTCTTTAGGGCAAGTTGGCTACATACATGAAAATTTTCAGATCATTTGGAGTTGTACAACATATCAGAAAAAATAGTAAGTAGAAAGAAGTAGAGAATGATTCAAAATACTAAATTGTTAATAAATTAGTTGTAAAATTAAAAAAACTCCAATCCAAATGGCTGAATTGTTGTAATAAACAATCTTCATCTAGTAAATTTTTTTTTTCACAAATATTGAAATTTTAGTAAAATAAAGGACTTCAAATTTTTTTTTGGTGTAGGGATTCCATAACTGCCTACAAACTCTAAAGCCTCATGACTTTCATCTCAACTATTGAAATGCAATGATTCAAAGCTTTTTGAGGACACATAAATCTGAAGAACAAATTTCAAATTTTTATTTCTTGAAAAAGTGATTTTTTCAAATTCGCCCGGATGGCCCGAGTTGAGAAACAAACAACATTTTATGCAATAACTTTTGACTCATATTTTTGAATGTCATGAAATTTGTGCATATGAAAGATATTCCTTGTTCCCACATTCTATTAAAATTTCAGCCCAAAATATGCAAATCTCCAGTCACACGTACTCGCCCAAAATTTCTATGTTGCCAAAAAACGCATGTTGGTCCTTTAGGGGTTAAGTAACAAGGCAATTTAATGACACTTTTAAGGGACACTCTAATGTAATTCTAGGGACATTTCAAGGATAATCTATGGTTCACAAATAGGCTAGTTACAAGGACAATTTTGGGTGTTTCTACCTTATGACATGCCCTAATCTAGCAACTACTTCAGTTATAATACCACCACCCTTGTACTGACCAGCTACCTTTGTACCCCCGCATCAAAACATGGATGGCTAGTTGGACTAATGTTTTCTTTTAGGAGGAAAGAAAAACAAGGGACTTAAAAATACTTAAGAAGTTGGTTATCCATGAAGGCGAAGCTTTGCTACACAGAAAGAAACGAAAAAAACTCCGGGTTTAAAAAAACAAAAAAACAAAAAAACAAAACAAAGGGAAATAAAAAATGTCAGTGTGACGACAAAGCTCTGCTGTTAATTGGAAACACACAAACACAAATGAAGCACCCAATACCACGAATTTTCAAAGTGGACCACGTATTTTGCAGGTCAAGGCTCTAAGAAGATTCTTTTGTTCTTTCTTTCCTTCCTTCCTTCTTTCCTTCTTTCCTTCTTTCCTTCCTTTGTTCTTTCTTTCCTTTTTTCTTTCCTTCCTTTTTCCTTTGGTACCTTCTTTCTTTGTTCCTTCTTTCTTTGTTCCTTCTTTCTTTGTTCCTTCTTTCTTTGTTCCTTCTTTCCTTCCTCTTATTACAAGGAAGTCAGAAATTACAATGTACGAGAGGATAACGAAGGAATGGTGACAGAGAGGATGGCTTGGAATTTGAATTTTTCTTATTATGAGATGGGAGCACCCATTACTGTACTTATTCCTAATGATGGGCCCTAGACTCATTCAATTATGTCCCTAGACTTTGGTGAATGTGTCTTCCAAATGTTTAATTCTGATTGGCTAACATACATGAAGGACACATACTTAACTTTGATTTGTTGACAGCTAATTTTTGCAAAGTTCAGATTTGGATGCACSTATGGGACAATTTCAATGGTATGGGAAGCCGGCACATTGAAAAAACATAGAAATTACATACAACATTCATACAATCTATTTTTTTTAATATTCTTGATTTTCACTCGCTAATACTACAAAAATATAACTTTTAGGAAACAATGCCTCCAACTATGTTGAATTGCTTATATTGACATTTTTGGTGCTACCACCTTAGGCTTTTTGCTCCCCACTTTTAAATATGTTTTCAAAGTTGAGAACTTACCTCACATAAATTCCATATCACAAATTCATGTTTTTTTTGTATATTTTTAATCCGGCTTGTGTGAATGGAAAGGACTCTATTTCCTTTCGTGAAATTTATGGTGGTCATCACAAAAGAATATTTGAAGCTCTTCAATCTAGAGTATGGGATGGGAACCCATTTCCAACCACTTAAGCAATTAGGCATATTGATCAATCTTAATTTGCCTCTTTTTAACCAATTGAAGCATGCTACAATGGTGAAACTATCCTACATTGACATTACAAAATTAACAAATGCTTTTCTTACTAAGAACCATTTGAGGATTGATGATCGATGATTATGATACAATGGTCCATTCTTATTCATTGAAAATCGTTGTCAAATTGATTATGCGGGTGATTATGTGGGATTTCACTTGAGTGGTGTATGCAATTGTCAAGGGCTCTTCAATTTAGGGGTGTCGAAAGGTGCTAGAGAGACATCAAGCACAAGAAGAAAATCAAGTGCATTCAAAGTCAAGCCGTAGATTTTCAAAATGGGACTAGAGTTTGGTAATTATTGGGATTTCCAACAATGGGCGGGACTTACTGAATTTGAGGCAAGGGACCTTTCCTCAAATTTTTGGAAACTGTTACGCAACATGGTTATATCCACATGCATTGCATTTTGGATGATGCACCGTCCATTGAGATTAGGGTGATTGCAAGAAACACCGGTTTTATGTCTTGCCACAATGGTGGGATATTCTTTTGTTGTCCAATATAACTTTTGAAGCACGCACAAGTCCAATGACCGTGAAATTTTTATGGAACATGTCTAACTTCATGGCAATCAAATCTGTTGTTTTATAGAAATTCAAAAAATCATTTCATATTTAAAATTTATTTTTGTTAAGTTGTCACACTTTGAAGTTTAGGGTTTTTTTACTATGTTACAAGTCCCTACATTTGATGATCTTGAGCTGAAATTTTCATGGTCTGTCTACATAGTAGGAAAAAATATGTTTACCAAAAGAAACCTAAAAATAGGTTATTTTATGACCTTTACATGAGTGCAAACATCACTCCCATTGCGCGCAATTTTTGAACATTGAAGATTGCTCTAAAATTGTTCTTTTGGCAAAATCTCATCAATATCAATTCTTCCCAAATGGCCAATATTTAATTTTTTTTTTAAATCCTATTTTTTTTTATCAATATCATTTTGAAACTACAGTGAAAATGGCTATCTTCATGAGATATTGCACTTTTCTAGTTCTCCTACTTAAAGAATTTTTTTATGTTTTTCCTTCTTAGTGTACCTTTGCCTTAAAGTTGTGTACATAAAACATATTTTTCACTTCTAAAAGAATTTCTTAATTTTTAAATAATCCCAAAGAAAACAAAATGAGTATAGTGCAAAATGCAACACTTTACGCACAATGTTTCTTGCATCGGCCCATTAGTGATTGATAATTGATCAATACTTTTACAAATCAGGTCATAGTGATAGGAATCAACAAATCACAAGATTAACTAGTTAATTTTGGACTTTAAATAAGTACTCAATACCAAAATTATTGCAATTCACGCAAAAAATTTCTTGTCAAAGAGAATCTCATCAATTGGTATGCTACGTCACATTAAATTATCATTTTTTAATTTTTTTTCAAAATATCTTTATAAATCTATCCTTTACATCAGTTTTTTTTTTTTTTTTTCTTTTGACACGTTGAGATCTCCCGGACCGTGCGTCCTCCGGTGGCGTGCTTGGTACCGTCGGAAAGCTCTCGGTGAGGAGGGATGCACGGGCCTGGTTTCGTGGTGTTCCGACCTACAGGCTGAAAGTTATTGATTTTTGAGATATTTTTGGTTTTAAAAGATTAGAAAATTATTTTTACTTTGATTTTGCCTGTAGCAACGGCACAGGGCACACTAGTACATTTTAAAATCCCATATACTGTACTCCTGCTTAAAGTCAAATGGCCATCCACAAGGCCCATGTTTCTATCTGATGTTGCTCATTACAGTAAGCCTCTACTTGCCTCTAATTAGCAATTGATGAAGTATTGTTGGATGTTAAATATTCTATATCATCTATTGTACTACCAAGGTAATGGTAGTGCATGCTACCAAATGTTATGCAAATATTTATGCAATGTGCATGAGCAACATTAGTTTAATTTGTAACCGTAGAAGGTTGCCAAAGACCAAAGTGGCTTTTGAATGATGAAATATATTTTCATGTTAACAATGGATGATTTTCATGCAACTTTTGTGTACAACTTTCTAAGATATGGATGGAAGTAGTTGAGGCTTTACATTGACAAAATCTTCAAGCGGAACTTTAAATAGGCCCTTATTTGAAAAGTAATTCATTGTTGTAGTAAGGAAATAGCCTTTTTAGAGCACAACTGCTTACGAGTGAATATCCACATTACGTGACATTGATGGAAAATTTAGAAGTTGTCTTTATTTCTTATCTTTCACCAACACCAAATTATCAATATACAATATAAATTGGGTACAATATTACTTTAGAAATTTTTTCTTTTACACTATTTAATTTTAAAAATAACACATTGTTTTCCTGAAATATAAATGTACTTAAATGATGCAAGAGTTTTACATATTATTTTTGAAAGTCAATGTCTCTTACTCCACAATTCAATCATTGACAGTTGAGCCTAGCAATACAAAGCCCAATTTACTTTTATGCAATTAATATTTTTCATGTTCTTCTCTCAATCTACCGATGTAAATATTCTATCCATTTCAGTTTTTTTTTCTACAATATATGATCAATGAAATGGTCACTTTGAAATCATAAATACTTTGTTCTCAGAGGATTATCCCTTAAACGTCAAGGAGGAGGCTATTTTCTGTTTAATGGATGAAAGAGAATCTTTCTCTATGGGACAAAAGTGTGACTATTCATCCTCAAAATGTTGAATGAAGAAGGAAGATCTTCTACAATACTTTGACTTCCAATGAGTGCTTTTGGGTTTTTTCAAAATAAGTAATTCCCATGGTATCAAAATGGATACTTTTCACAATCATTAGACCATCTTTTAAAGGTTAAGGCCCATTGCTTCAACACTAGACTGAAGCCTTCATAAGCCATGGGTTCAATTTTAGTAGGACAATCTAATTTTAACACTCAAGAAAAAAACAATTAATCTTGAAACATTGATGCATCTACAAAGTGGATGATGAATGGTCAACTAGGCCTTAGTTTAATTGAAATATGGAAGTATTTTGTCCAAATTTTTTGAGAGGGGTCGTTGAACATGTAGGCATCACTTGGTGGTAGAAATCTCCTCATTGATAAACTATAGAATTTTCTAGGGAGGAAGATGCTAAATTCACAAACTACAAAAGATGCCTTTCCAGTGTATTTGTCAATGCCTAACTTGTTTGTTGTTTATCTGAATTTTAGCCTTTCATATTATCTTTTTTAAATTTGAGTCCAACTAATGAAATGAAGCTCATGAAGTCTAAATTTGTATAATTCCTAGAATTGTGAATTCTATAGCCATTTGAACTTGGAGTCTATTATCATGTTTCTAATCATAGAATGATAGAAAAATTTGATTTACACTAGGATGTTCTATACCATAATACAAACTAGTGAAAAAATTAAAAATTTATTAAGCTTATTTTGTATTTGACATGAATTTTCTTTAATTTCTCTTCAAAATTTGAAATAATTTCAAATTTCTTATGGCGTGTAGATGTCATGTGAATTAAACTCTGAAAAATAAAAATGAAAAATAAACATTCCATTAATTTTCAATGACATTTGCTGTTGACTACACGGTCATAGGCTCCGGCGTTTCAGAGTTAATGCTCTCACCGGACGAAAAGCAGACCGGGTATCTTCCGGAGACCAGGGACCAATCCGGGCCTTATTGTGATACCCTTCCCCCACCCCACCGGGTACGAGATCCGGTCCTCGCCCTCCCATTGGCCCCCCTGGTCCCCAATATCCCTTGTCCGCCCTTTGTGTGGCTACAACCAGTCTCCTTCGCCATCCTATCTGCTGCTCCCCTTCTTGCTCCCAACGCTCCCCCTTCAAGTTGCACAAGCACACTCTCCCCTGCCATCACCACACTCTTCCCCTCCCCGAACACGATCCCGAAGTCTTGTCGAAATCTTTTTTCCGCCATGGCCGCAGCGACCGCGATGGCTGCAGGGAGCGCCGTCTCTTCCTTCGCTGCCCAAGTCTCCTCTTCCTCCCTGGTAAGTTGCATCGCATGTTCCTTTGCATCCTTTGGATTGTGATTGTTGTGTGCTTGGAGCTGGTTTGGATGTTGTTTGGASGTTGGATCGTGCTGTATGTGGCAGCAAGGTTTGTGTTGATGAGTGTATGGAGTGATTGGAGAGAGTAGGCGCTGTGCTAAATTTGGTTATGGCTAATGACCAGCTGTTTGGGGAATTTTATCGTTATTGGTGCTAKTTTGGGGTTAATGTGATGTAGTGCGATGATGTAGGATAGTTTTTTGAGTTTRTTTAAGTTTTGTTGAGGCAATGTGGACGTTTTGATCTCCACATTGTGTTTTGTGCGGGAAGAGTTGTGACTCTGTTGTAGTCTGTTCTTTTGCAATTTAGTTGTAGATTAAATAAAATCACTTTCTCCAAAAAAAAATAATTGAAACTGATTTTCTAGAGTTATATATTGGTGGAAAGCTTTGAATATATTCCATTTTGATTAATGAGTCAAAAGTTACAAGAAGTTAGCGGGCAATTGTGGATTCTCTACTCTAAAATAAACTTTAAAATCCTTTATTTTACTCAGTTTTTGATATTTTTGAAATAAATAAAATCGTAGGATGTAAATTGTTTATTGCAACATTGCATCCATTTGGATTGTCATTTTTCACTTCCATAACTAAATTATCAACAATTTAGTATTTTGAATAATTATCTACTTCTTTCTACTTACTAATTTTTTTCTATACATTGTACAATTCCAAATGACCTACAATTTTTCAAGCGTGTAGCCAACTTGCCTTGAGAAATGAATCCAAAGAAGCACCATCCTTTTGGATATTTTTTCATACAAATGTGACCTTCTGAAGTGCAGCTATTCCCCAGGTTTGCAACTTTTGTATTATATATAGGGGTCATTGACATTAAAATGGCTCAGAGGATGGCTTTTGTTAAAATTATATCAAATTAAAAAGACCAAAAATCTAGGTGAAGACCAAATTAAAAAAAATTAAATGTAAAAAATGTTGAATTGCATACATTTAAAAAAACAATTCACAATATATATGAAGAATTGAAACACCTATGCATAGTTTCTAAAAATGCATACAAAGAAGTTCCCTCTAGTTAAAATTAAATTTTTATTAGAAAGCCCCAAAAGTTGCCTAGCTTGGCCTATGATACATGTATTAAAAAAACTCATATAATTAGGTTTTTAATGCTATTATTGTTTTCAAAAATATTCATTTTATGTACATAAGTAAATATTTGAATTCTTTGTTAAAAGGGCTACTAGATTATTCTACATCAAAACATATTATATCCCTTAAGATCGGATTTAAATGAATAATTATAAGTGATTATAATTGAGGTCATGTAATATGGGAGTTGCCTACCTGGGAGCTACCCAATTTTTCATAAGGCCAAAAAATGGATTTATGTCATTTCAAATGCTAATATCTTGCAATCTACATGGCGGAATTTTTGAAATTTTTTCCACATCTTCTCAAACCAACTTACTACAAGATCCTACAGTTACATGTGTCCAACAGTATTTTTTTTTTCTAATATTTGGTGCTTGTCCAAGAAATGGTTGTTTTGGAGCATTTTTGGTGAAAACATAGTCACGGTCCTTTAGGGGTTAAATCTAGAACCCAAAGTAGTTCTAATAGTATGCAAAATAAGTTCACCCCGATGTTTTTGGGATGAAAAATGTGCAGTCTCTTTAAAAGAAAAGAGTGTTTTAAGTATAGTCCTAGTAGTAAGGTCTTTTAAGTAATTGGACCTTTAAGTAAGTTTTTTAGTAAAAATTTACTGAAAAGATAGTCTTTTCAGTAAGTTTTTTAGTAAAAATTTACTGAAAAGATAGTCTTTTCAGTAAAATTCAGGTTCAAACACTTGAAGAACAAAGGGAAGAAGACCTCACCTCTGTAACGCCTTCCACGGTTTCAATTGGATGCGAGAAATCAAACTCCATCAGGGTAAACACATCGGTCAGTTCCTGTTGAAATCAATCAATCGAAAGCTAATTATGTATTACTCCAAGAACGTGGAAGGTCTCCGTACTCTTGATGGTCATACCAGTTGCACATGCTACTCTCCTGAACAACATGATATTGCAACAAGTTCCAGAGTACAATTGGAATCTTCATATCTCGAACCATTGAGACCTCATCAGAATGTACAGTACACACTCTTAAATGAAACCTCAACGTACAGTGGAATTGAAAATGAAGAGGAGGAGGGTATCGATCTGCGCACCTCGTATTGTCCACATTGCCAGACAGCATACGGAAGGATGGGAACCTCGTGAGGCAAAGGAAGCTCCCCACAAGCCCCAAGCACACTATTCACCGGACTATGATCAAAACCTTCCACACTTTTAATGAACCGGCGGCTTTTCCACAAATCCTGCTTGACAAAAGAGTAAGTGTGTTCAGCACAATCTGCCAGAGGAGGAATGCAACTACTCAAAGTCCTGTACACGAAATAATAGAGGTCTGCACGACGATGAATGAGATTGCGAAGTTTCTTAAATTCATGACTTGAATGTCGCCCACAGTCCGTTGCTCATATCGTCTGGACAAATATTCTTRAGCAACAGCACGTCCCGGAAACATAGGAATTATTTAACCCTTAAAGGACTGACCTATCAACGTGGGCGAAGGCGGGGTGCAATATGTAGTGTTTGACCAAGGGGAAAAACACTATTCACGCACATGTCTAGCTTTGGATAAATTGTTCAAACCAATACCTGATGCTATCTATTCAAAAATTGCGAGAAGGACAACGTGGCACAAAACACTTTCATGTGAAAATCTTTGCTATCTTCGTAGAATTAGCGCTACCTAAAAATATGGAAGCAATTAAAAACACTAAATTTGACTTCCCATGACGATTGACACATGTGTGGTCACTTTTAGAAAAGGAACGAATGAAAAGTAGTGAGTGTCCACTCACCAGATGAGTTTTTTGTCATCGAAAGGACAATAAACGTCCGCGGCGGCGTTTGAGGGTTAACCCTGTAAGGACGGGGGGGGCTCTGTGAAAATCATCTTTTCTAAAACCGTGGGAATCATTAATATTTAAAAAATCAAAAGAATCCATTCAAGTCAAAGCACTGTAGAAGATCTCCACTTTCCACCCCAAAGTCAGAGGATGAATTGTTGCAATTTTGTCCTATACAGGAAAACACCTTGTCATTCATTTGACCATTCTGGTCCGCAGCGTCCTTACAGGGTACTTTGGCAAAAGACATTTCTATCGTTAAAAAATTGCAGTCTACTACTTTAGGTATGATTTCTTCTTTTGTTTGGTACATTTTTTTTTTAAACACATGGACAATTTCCATCGATAGAGGAAAGAGTACAGGAACCAGAGGAACAGGTCCTCGGGGACAATATTTTCATTTTCAGACAACTAAACCACTTTCTCCCCATAACTGTTGGGTTTTGTTGGGTTTTTTAAAATTAGGAAACTATCAACCTAACGACCACTTGTTTGGTACATTTTGATACCATCCTTGAAGGCTCCAAAATGATTTATTTCAACTCCATTACAGATAAGAAAGCAGCCACTTTAGACCATTCACTTGGAATCTACACTAAATAGTGAAATTAGGTTGCCTTTGCAATTAGGTTGCCTTCTTCCAAGAAAGTGACTGTAAAAGCCATCAAATTCAAATAAAAAATTCTACAAATACTTCTATTTGTGCACATGGAAATTCATGAGTTCCGAATACACCAATTACTAATTTAAAAGTAGGATATTTTTGTACATTAGCAATAAATATTTGTATAGTGTGGCATGTCAAGAAATTAGTGAGGGGCAACCTAATTTCACTATTCAGTGTAGGTATAAAATTCTATGATTCAATTTTGAGAAGGAAAAAAAATCATTTCTTCTCACTGTCCTAAAAAGTGGCAAATTTTCACAATTTATGCCCAAATTTTTTGCAATTTACAATTGAGGTGTAAATTTATTAGAGAGGTCAAACAAACTTGCAAAACATGTCGAGATTTTGAAGTTTTTTGGCCTTCACATCATCGCAAAGCAATTTTTATAATGCCTTGTAGTGAGAATAAAACGTTAACCCTTAAAGGGCAGACCTATCACCACCGGGAAAGGCGAGGTACAATATGTAGTGCTTGACCGTGGGGAAAAACATTGTTCACGCACATGTTTAGCTTTGAAAAAATTGTACAAACCAATACATCACATCATGAGGCCACAGTGAACTGACCTCCTCATTGTCCCTGTCACAAGGTAAATGTAAAAATTGCCCCCTATTTTGTGCTGCGTTAATTTTGTTTTCTTCACGTTCCTTATCTAATTTGGAGCCTCTAATTGCGTATATGAATTCTGAATTTGCAAATTTTGTCATACATGGCAGATAAAAGAATTCCAGTGTTTTTCCTAGGGATAAGAAAAGGGGCCCTGAGGGGGTCAGTTCACCATGGCCAATACATGGTGCTACCCATTCAAAAATTGCCAGAAGGGCGGCGTGGCACAAAACACTTTCATGTGAAAATCTTTACTACCTTCATAGAATTAGGGCTACCTAAAAATATGGAAGCAATTAGAGACACTAAATTTGACTTCCCATGATGATTGACATATGTGTGGTCACTTTCACAAAAAGAACAGATGAAAATTGGCAAGTATCCACTCACCAGATGAGTTTTTTGTCATCCAAAGGACAAAAAAACATTTGCCTCATCCTGCAAGGGTTAAGTAGTACTTGACAAAAAGTGCAACTCCCTGAGATGCTTGATTGTCCTTAGAATGTTAGAGAATTGCGCCCAACAAGCAATTCAACACCAATAAACAAGTAAACAACCATGCCATGGTAACAATCTCATAGTGCCCAAATCTAATCATGCAGAATCCAAAATCCAAGTATTAATTTGAAATAGAAAATAATGTTGGAATCTTGGTATTATTTAGAATCAGAGGAAGTATTATTTTTTTTAATGAATTCATATCTTTACTACAAGTCATAAAATTTTCAAATTTTGGAAGGAAGATTTAAAACTATTGAGAATTTTTTTTAAATGAATAAAATTCATATCAAATATGAAGTATACAAAAAATTCTGAAAATTTCACCAAAGATGAATATTATATAGTGTATAACATCATGGTATAAAGCAAAGTTATTGCATCATTCTAAAATCAATCAACCAACCAACTATGTTTATAGGCCCAAATTTCATATTCGTGTAAAATACAAAAATATATGAATTTGTCAAAAAAGTCCCAAGTTGCAATTGATAAGCTTCATTTCAATAGGAGGATTTGAATTCTACAATCATCATTTTCATGGCTAAAATTCACATAAAGAGTAAGCCGGTAGGAGGCTCAAACTCCTACTAGGCATTTTGAACCGAATATGACACAGAGGTACATTTTGCTTTCTTCAATGTACCAAAATGTACAAATTGTGTACATTCTAGGAGGTGGTCGCTTTTTTAGCCCTATGGCATTTCAACTTCAAAATTTCAAAACTAATTCCACAAAGCTCCAAAAAATATGAAACAACTTGGTTTAGATGCCATTTCTTCTTGTCTTTCAAAGAAAATTTACTGAAAAATATTTCATGATGTTTACCTTCACAAAATGCAATTTGAGCGCTTAGATGATCGCTTTATGGACCTCCTACTTTAAATATCAAGAAATGAACAGAATACACAACAAGGGTGACTATGGATTAAACATCTTCTTCTTTAGAAAAGTCAATAATACCCTAATGAGGGAGTTTGCACTACTATTCACTGAAAATGTACTCAAGCAATTTCAAAAAAAAATTGGATGATTTTTTTTTCCATCCTACAATTTCAAGTCATCCAAAAGAAAAACTCAACATCTTTTAGGGGTTAACATTAGTGTCATTTTGAATGGATACCCTTAAAACATGAAATGTCTCAACTTTTTTTGGTTGCTTCAAGAAATTCACCTCTCATTGGTCTCATTGGTGATGGTTTTGAGTCTTTGAAGTTTTCACTCAAGGGCATTTAATAGCCGTTGGAGAAGAGAAAATGTTGCTTTTAGGTGTTTTTACCTTATCAGTCATACTAATCCATCTTCTTAGTGACTGAGGCAAATCAATGTACTTAGAAAATTAGCATCACCACAAAATAGTATTGTAGTAGGAAAAATTCTTATTCTTGTGGAAATTGATACTCTATAGTCATATTTCAATCTACACTAATTCAAAATAAAGTGATTTTGATAATGTAGTGTCACATGCACTACTAGTTTACTAACTGTGATATTTACACCTTATAATTGACACTTTTTTCCTTCAACAATAACTAACTAGAATTTGGATGTAAAAGAATCATATGTGTTTTAACAATTAGAAGAGAAAATATGATGAATAGAGAGTGATGATGAATAGATGAATAGAAAATACGATGAATAGAGATTTGGGGCCAAAAATGGAGAGAATTTTAATTTTGACGTTCATCTTAGTAGAGCATCAATAGATAAAAATATGGTTATCCCGAAACTATTTATACCTTTTTGTACTAGTAGTTCACAAATTAAATTTTGGAATATACTCATAATACTTATTATAGCCACAAATAACGGCCAAGGGGGAACCAGCCCCTCACACGTCTCCGAGAGTTGAAGGAAAATGCTGAATTTTTTTAGTTTCCACGCCTGACAATATTTGCAAGCACAAAACAATGGGCTTTCTTTTTTACCTACACCCTGGAATGACTTGGGGGAACAAGCAAGGGATCAATTGACCTCAATCCAAATAACCACCCCATATGACATGAATAGTGTGGATCAGCGTATTTTCTACGTTTTTTGGTATGGTGCCAGGGTGGCACAAAGTAAAAGTGAAGGAAGGAAAGTTTGGCTTTATTTCCTATTTGTGGAGAGAACGAGTGTGGCAGAAACTCTTTCTTTTGTGTCGAACTTTGGCACCCTTCTCTGTTAGAAAAAGGCCACCATCAGGCATTCAATTTTTTTTTTCCAGAATGTTCATGATCTACTAGCTACCAGGTTAAAGAAGCAATCGTTCAGCAGGCTATGAAGTTTAAACAAAAGGCGAACTAACCGGCGACAAGCAAAAGCAGTTTAGGAAAAATACAACAAAATTTCAGCAGATCACGCACAAAAAAATATATGGGAGATTAAGCAGAAAATATATATCAGAGATTAAGCACACATTTACCACCTGAATCAAATGACAAAAGATGATCAATGAACCTCATATATGACAAAGTAAGCACACAGTTTCAAATGATGAAAGATGATAATTTAGTCTCAGAGCCTAGGTTCTCCTTTCTCAACAGTTTGTGGTATACAATTACTAAAGCCACAATTTGACCATCCAGATTCCAAACATGGGGCCCTAAGTCCCTAACTCCCTAACCATTGACCTACCTAGACTAGTCACACAATAATCAATCAGGTTAGTTTAAGTCCCTAAATACCCTAAACAGAAACATAAGCARTCTAGCACAATGATGTCCAAAACAAGCAAATAACAAGTATAAAAATTGCAGACCTTCAACACTAAGTAGAAACTGTTGAGATTTGAGAAGGGAAGAATCTGGCTTTAGGGACGTAGAATCAGTAGACACCAATTCTACCCTCCTTTCTCATCAGATAGTACTAAAAGCCACCAAAACTGCAAGTGTGACATATTATCAAAATTCAATTTCGGTCACTTAAGTAATTTTATTAAAATTGAAAAAATTCATGTTTATTTTCCATACCATCAGAAAGCTTGCTTCTAAATTTCTTTCTCTTTTGAGCATTTTTACAAAAGTTAGAGACAACAAAAGTTACAGACAAAAACAACTTCTACACACAACGTGTGATGCAAAATAGTACAAGTGTTTCCTGCAATCACCCCTAAGTTGCACATGACAAAAACCATGTTAATAAATCTCAGTCTTCCTTACATTTGAAGATTCTTCTTCCAATCATCATATGCCGCATTGTAAAGGAAGTCCGTTAGAGTGTAAAACTCATGTGCATGCATAGCTACCACTAGGGATAGATGGTTGCTAAGCCAGTTCCGAAGCTTGTTCTTCATTAACAATAACGTGCTAAAGGTACGTTTGTCTTCAACGCTCCCCAATATAGCAACGACAGCAAGCTCAACTACTTTCAAATATTCAGAAAGCTTGTGTCTAAGTAGTCCTGAGGCCTCAAGGCGGCGCCATAAACGAGTGAGCGGGTTCAGAGGTAAATCTCCCGCCATAGCGCCTTCACAATTAGCTTTCATCGAAATGACAAACATCTGTGCCTGCTCCTCCAACTTCCCTACAGAAAAGATTGACTCTGCTATTTTCGTTGCTTCTGCAACCACGCCTCCCTCTAGATGTCTCTGGTTGTTCTTCTCCTTTGGCATACCAAACTCTTTTGTGTAGCCGTAGTGCTCTTCTAGGATCCTCAAGTGCCGTGTGAAGTTTTGTTCTGCCTCGGGCACCATCCAGTACTGGGGATATACAATCCCAAAAGCATCCATCAAGGTTGAAGCTGGAAACCGCTGCTGCAATTGGTTTATTAAAAGCTCTGCTGCACCTGTAGAACATTAAGAACAAGTTTAGTAGGATCTTTATTATTAGGAGAATCAACGTGAAATTCAAGCCCTGCAAAACAATGAGAAAGCCATGGACCCTTACCTTTGCACATYGCCTTCACATCTTCAGAGATGCTGGTGTGCAACTCTCGAGTGATGGGGGATGAAGTCCCAGTCTTAGAATCGATGTCAAATGCTTGGATACTATGGCCAGCGGGGGTATAGTGCAAATATTTCAGGCCTCATTCGTTCAGGTCCAAAGCGCTACCAACCCACGACATGAGAATGGCATTATGCCGCACTTCATGTAAGCCTTTGAAATCCCAAAATAGATCCTGTTGAAACGAAGAGGTGTTGGCCAAGTAGAAGGACTGTAACTCACTAATACAAATTTGTATCGGTGCCACATAGTCACAGACAAACACCTCCCTACTCTGGGAAAATTTAATAAGGGAGTGCACTGACCGCAACATGGGTAGCAGGCCGGCTAGGCCGAGCAAAATTTTGAAATCGGACAGGTATGCCAAGTTTCGCTTAGCAAGCTTCATGAGGAGCTTGTCCTTCTTACCTGCCTTACCATTTGAATTGGGTTCAGGGGGGGTGGAGTCACCTTGCATCTTCACCAGCAATACTTTGTATTCATTCATGACCCTCACTGCTGGTGAGAGCATGCTAATCCATTGGGTTTTGATGTTCTTCAAAATCTTTAAGCCTTTTGAATGCATCACTTCTACTAGCTTCTGGAATTCTAGGTGGCGTTTCGGAGAGTGTGCAAAGAAGGCGTGCAGGGACTGCAACATCTCCTCAATGCGTGAAACAACAGGTAGTCCGATCAGAGATTCAACAGCAAGATTCGTTCGGTGGGCCTGCACAACACAATAAACAATTAGTGGCGCCATGAACAATAAACTATTAACTAATAGAATCACTGAAAGTAATTCGCATTGAAAGGCTAGAGCTTTACCATGCAATGTATGCCGACCACTCTTGGAGCCCAGTTCATCTTCAGTTGCTGGACCACTCCAGTTCTCTTTCCCTGAAAAGTACTTATTCCGTCTGCACACATGTCGATACAAGGCCAAAAATTGAACATTGTCAATACTGAAGCACGGTTAGCACGCTAATCAGGTATCATAATCTAACTATAGAGAGGGGAAAAGAAAACAATTGCCTGCACCGAATGAAGCGAGACGTGAGGCTAGTTCTTCAGTTTCGATACGTCCATAAGTTTTGATGGCGTTGATGATGACTTTGGTCATGCTATCAGACCCAGCACCATGCACAACACGCTCCTGGAAAAGCAATACAGGTTTCCGTTGCCAATCTTCACACACATAGCCATGAATAGACACCCATCTTTGATTATCTAGCGTGGACACTTCATTGCAAGACACAGAGAAGAATCGGGCTCCCTGCTTGACAATCTTAGTCCGACGTTGCACTTGATTGAACAAGCACTCTGCCAACTCCCACCCGGCGCTATCAGACCAATGTCGCTTGGGCATTTTCAGTACTCCCAAGAAGCACAACAGAGGTTGTAAGGCTTCATACTCCCGCATAGGCCGCCCTTCATGAAGCAGATGAAAAATGGTAGAGAAGTGGATCTGCTTGCGAGCGCGTTCTCCCTTCACTGCCGTCACTTGGTCCAAAACGTTGATGCGGCTTCTTCCTGCAAAGATGAGTTCATTGCGCAGGTGGCAGCAATTCTTTGCATGATAGCACTGATCCTTTTTTATGCCGTTTGGCATGTCGCGTGTTGCTTTTCTCTTTCCACCGTGCATCATCAGAGTGTCCCACTTTGGACCAAGAATTTTGTCCCTTCCTTCAATCGCAGAACACACCAAGCACTTGACGCTGTCATAGAGCCCATCCCCTCCAAGATGCAACTCCGCCCATGGAAGACGAGCAGCCTACGTTTCTTGAAACTTTCAACTTGCCTCGTATGACTTCTTCGGCTTCTTTTGAGCAGACTCCTCCTCAAACTCCTTGTCCTCTTCATCATCGAGGTCATCACACTCGAGCAGCTTCCCCTTTCCCTTGTCTCCGATGCACATAGTACCACTTGAAATGCTTACAACCGAACCTCTCGACAATAGCGCCAGCACTTCGACAACCTCATCGTTTGCAGCAACGACAGTGGGAATGTATGGGTCGTCAGGATTGAGTAACACAACAGCAGGATTAGACCTCCTCCGTTTTGTTTTCAGTCCGTCTGCTTTCCACTTCTGGGGCAAGTTGCATACTGAATTTCCGACACTCTGGCTACTTGTTTAGCCCACCACTGAGAGCGAGGTAGACGATACAGTCTAATTGATATCGCCGCCACCTTGAAGACTCCCTTATGGTGTACATGATCCCAAAGTGGGAAGCCTCGCATAGAACCTCTGCAACGATGTCCCTGGAGGTATTTTTCACGACAACAAATCGCGCAGTAATAGTACACAACACCTAAATCAAAAGCTACACTTGCACTTCAAAATTGCAATAAGCTGAAACAACCCTAAAGCATTCATTACATCAACAGCCCGCGTCACAGCAACATTGTCTAGACTCTGTCGCTTGGCAATTGCTGTGGCTTTCCTCCTCAAGTTACTGCAGTCAGCAGTCCTCCAATCCACCCTAGAAATCCTCATCATAATCGCAAGTGGGAACACTTAAAAAATTCCCAAGATTGTACAAAACAAAGTGGTGACAATAAACAAATTTTCAAGCTTGTACAAAGGAGAGTGGCGAATCTGTTAAGGATAGAAGAGAAGGTCGGGCGCCAATGCACGACGAGGGAGGGAAGCAGGATTTAATGGAGGGCCGGCAGTTGGCACCAAATCTCCTCATCGACAACCAGATGGGCGCCGGCACGCAACAAGGCCACCAACGGTGGAGATGACGATGAGTGACAGGAGGCGAAATGCTGCTTCCACTTCAGCAAATGATGGCGATTTGACGGACCAGATCAGAGTTCCTCTAGTGCTCCATCCAACGGTGACACCCTGGAAATTAGCCAGAAAGGGCTTTTCCTCCATTTTATTTCACCTTTAGGCACTAAATCGCCACCTAAAAAATCACTGGTGTGGATACCTATAATCCCTAATGAAATATTAGAAAAAAAATGATCATAGTTGATTTTCAAGTACAATTTTTGGGTGGAACTTCCCTTTTAGAATGTTTTTCCCATATTTTAAAAATAAATAATCTTCTTTCCAAAGTCATCAATTTGAGTTATTCCCCTAGTATTTCCAAACTTGAAATAAACTTTGGAGTACGTAAAATATATTTTCAAAATAGAAGGACTTGTAATTTTTCATATTTTTGCAATCAATGGAGCTTATGGAAGCCCTCTTCAAAGAGAGTTTGTAGTACACTATTGACTATTGAATGGATTGATTACATTGCAAAGTTAGTCTCAACCCAACTTGTGAAATTATCTAATTGTATGTCAATTCTTCTAACCTAAATACCTAATTGATTTGCAAAGACTTACTTTAATGGAAACAAGCTTTATTTTATTAGATTTTTTTACACTTTATTCAATATATTGCATTTAGATTTTACTTCCTAAATAACTACTTTTCATGACCTTACATTTTCAACATAAAACTTGGGAGTTACAAATCAATAAGCGTAAATAGCTTGCTTAAATTTTTGTATTGCCTATGAATTGTTCAACTTCAAACATTATAATCTTTTAATTTACTATTTAGATTAAATTTATTTTTGTGCATCTACTATGGAAATCAACCTAAAATCATGTAAAATCATGTAAAATTTTACATGATTTTAACACTAAGAAAAATGGTTAACCAACCTAAACTATTTCTCCTCGGAGATTGGAATAATCCTTAGATGTAAATTTTATTTAAATTGTAGAAAGTCATTGGTTGGGTCACTTGGGTGGAAAGTTGCAACTTTGGTGCCATTTGTTGATTGAGAAGTTGCAAAAAAGTCATTAGCTAAATGGAAAGTTGTAAAGAGTCATCGGATGGCTAGGAAAATGCAACGATGAAGGCTCTTATTTTTGGGGGAATAAAATGGATCCCTAAAGAGTTGGTTAACCCCTTATTGGTTCAATCCTTATTTGATTTTTTGCACATTTCTTCTTATATTTTGCCTTGTTGATAATAGTGGAAATAATCCCTTTGGGCATTGTTTGGCATCGTCTACTTTTAAAAAGGCAAAATCAATCATTGGAGGTTAAACCACTGTGCATAATCTCCCTATTGTGCACAAAATTCCAAGGATGAACAATTGCGTTTCAATCATACATAAAATGATTCTTTGTCATTCATGGCTTAGGAAATGGCTCTAACACTGTTTTCAGAGATCATGCAATAGATGTTTTTTGAGCACTCTAAGAGACTATTTCAGCCCTACTCCCCTCGTTGTTCACCATCAAGTAAGTGAACTCACAGTTTTCTGAAGGCCCCAAAAAATATCTAATGCAAGAAAGGGGGTGCAAAAAGCATAGTGTTTTGCACTATACTTATTTTTTTCTTTGGAAGTACTTTACAATTAGAAAAAAAAATTCAAAAGTAAAAAACATGTTTCATGTATACACTCTTAAGAAAATTAAAGTTACCCTAGGAAGAAAATGCATAAGAAAACTTCTAAGCAAGAGAACTAGAGAAGTGCAAAAATCCCATGAAAATAATTACTACCACTATGAGAAAAAATAATATACTAAATATTGGAAAAATAAAATAAAAACTAAAAATTGGCCATTTGGAAAGAGTCGATGTTGGTGATAAGATTTCACCAAAAGAATGATCTAAGAACCATCTTCAATGATCATTAATTGTGCAGAATAAGAGTGTTGTTTGTATTCATGTGGAGGATATAAAATAATATATTTTTGGATTTCCTTTGATAGATACGTGCTTTCCTACTATGCAAATAGACCATGAAAGTTTCAACTTGAGATCATTAAATTTGGGAACTTGTAAGATACGAAAAAACCCTAAATTTGAATTTTTTTTAAATTATTAAAATAAAGGATTTGATTACCATAAAACTAGACATGTTAAATAAAAATTTCATGTTCATTGGACTTGTGCTTCAAAAGTTATAAAAGATAATAAGAGAGTAGACCCCCATTGTGACAAGAAATAGTATCACCCTTTCTTACAATGATGCAAGGATTAACCCATAAACAACATTGCGGCCATGTTCTGGTCAATGAATGACAAAGAATCCTTTCGCGCAGGATAGAAATGCAAATATTCATCCTCAAAATCTTATACAAAGAGGGGATGGTTTCTACAGTAGTTTGACTTCCAATGAGTGCTTTTGAAATTTTTCATACCAATTATTCACACAATGCCAAACTGAGGGATGATTTCCACATTACTTACCCATTGTTTAATCTTTAAACATTGAGGTGGATGTTTTGTGTTTGAAGGGGATGACATAGAATTTTTCTATGTAGGATAGAATTGCAACTATTCATCCTCGTAATTTTTTGCAAAAAGGCAAGATCTTCTATGATAATTTGACTTCCAATAGGTGCTTTGGCTTTTTTGAAAGTAGTGATTCTCATGGTATCAAAATGGATAATTCCACGATCAGTAATCCTTAAGGGCTATTGTAGAGATTAACCCAGAAACAACAGCGAGGCCATTTTTTAGACAATGGATGGGAGAGGATCTTTTTGTACATAGCACAAAAGTGCAACTATTCATCTTTAGAATTAGGGGTAGAAAGTGAAGATCTTCTACAATAGTTTGACTTTGAATGAGTCTTTTGGGAATTTCTTAACCCTTAAAGGACCATTTGTTCCTTCGAGGGACAACCTGGATTTTGGGCAAGTATCTACGGTCTTAATTTTGTCATAATTTTTTTTTTAATTTTTACGAAGTTAAAAACATTGACTAGCTTTGTGAGAGAATCCTTTTTTTTCAAGTGATGCCTAGGAACAAAATTTATGCCTGAAAACAAAAGTTGTGCTCGAAAACAAAAATTATGCTCAAAATTGGGGAGACCAGGCAACAAAATAAAATTTCAAAAATTTGAATTTTTGTTTCTGAATTTTCTTTCCTATGGATTGAATTTGTGTCTACATGGAAAACTTTTATTCATTTCATTTGGATAAGTGACATGAAAGTAATGGACAATCTTGTTTTGGGGGCAATCTAAGCATCTTCTTGAAAAAAGTAGTGCGTTTTAATTCCATCTTAGAGATATTAATCATTTATTTTTTCCCTCTCTCTCGTATCTACTTCTACTTAACAATTTTTTGACAAATGAAAATTAAGTTTTTTTATGAATTTTTTTCCCTAGATTCTCAAGCCAATTTTCCACCATAAAGATTTAAACCTCAAAAACTTCGTAGTGCAAAAATTTAAGTTAAGAAGGTTCAAAGTCAAATAATCTAAGTTCACAATTTGCAAAAGAAAAATTGTCTTTTTTTCACTTTAAACATACAGTAATAGATATCTTGCAATCTGTGTGGTCAAAATTTCTGAAATTTATCCCGCACATTTTCATACTAGTTAGGTGCAATATCCTATGGTTAGATGTGCAAAAAAAAAATCAATTTTTTTACTCTTTGCAATGGAAATGGTAGTTTTGAGTGATTTTTTTGGCAAAAATAAGGCCTTGGTCCTTTAGGGGTTAAACACTTAAACAAATTATTTACACAATGCCCAAAGGGATGATTTCCATGGTCACCAACGTGTCGTTTTAGGATTAAACAATGTTATGCATGGGGGTGGTTCTATCCATGTTGCTTCTACCACCTCCAAAATTAAATTAGTTGGCCACTATTACCACCATCCATAAGCACTACACTAATAGTCTAATAATGGTATTTAGTGTTATACTGTTATGTTACTAATAGTGTTACTTGAAATTTTACCACACCCACTTTAAATTTCAAGTAGTTTGCATTTAGTGTTGTGTTCATCACCCCTTAATTCATATATTTATCCAATAGTTGACAAATAGTGTCTAAGTTGACATTTAGTGTTGTAACACTAAATCACTAACATGATTTTTGACATTTAGTGTTGTGCTTCGTAATTAGTATTGGCCAACACTAAATACCATTATTAGTGTAGTGACCTTCAATTCATAACATTCCCACGCCTCAAGAGGGGAATAGGGACACCAAGGCTTCAATTGGCATCCTCTCTCAACTAGCCCGTCTTTTGATTCACACAAGCACCCACCACAACACTGGCTCCGGCATCACGAACCGGGTCAATGAGGCCTCCAAGAACACCACCTCATCAACATCGACAGTATACAAGCATTCAATGTCCAAAAAGTACCTCAAAACATGCGTACAAGGACAAATTCAATCCATACCATGCCACTCACAAGACACTCCATTTTGCGGTTTGCTCGTCATATTTGGCCATGGCCAGCCATAATTTTTACTTGGCCGTGTTAGCCTTGGACAATAAACTTGACTGGACCTAGGCACTCCCTGGGTTTGCGCCACTTGTTGACTTGCGGTGGGGATGCTCTCAGGCCAGCAAGGCCGGCATCCCGGGTGTTCATCGTCAACTGCCCCCAATTGTCAAGAGTCAATCACGGAACTACAGGAGTCCAGTCCTGAGTTGACCTGGTGTTGAACTACTGTCCTCCGTAAATCCGTAATGATTCCGTAGAAATACTGTTCTCCACGCACTTCCCGTTGAATTCGGGTGCCATGACGTCATCTTCCTCATATGGACGGGAATTCCCTTCAGTGTCACAGAAGTCTACGGCGAATTGTTAGCAACACCTAAATCGGTACGAATTCTAACAAGTGGTCCGACAATATGATCAATAAATGACAATATCAGATGTTGAATGTATGGGTGCAGTCACAGGCAGTTTGGAGTAAAGTAAGTTGAATGTATCAATGATGCTCCCAAAATCGGTACCCAACTCGATATGGGTGCTTCAAAATCGGTAGTACCGGTATATCTAAATCGGTACAGTAATCGAATATGCGACTGTAGATGCTACTGTAGGCCTACGTCCCTTGGTCCCTTGGTGAGTTGGTGATCAGATGAACTGAAAGTGACGACAGTGGAGTAATTAAGGAGCATGACGCGGAGCAATTGCGCAGGACGCACCGCTTGCTGATTACAATTAATTACATGCGTGACTGAAGTACTCAATTCCACCGGCGCAAGGAAGGGTGGAAAGATTCCTCCTGGAAATCAAATGCTTCTTAACCCATTAAGGACCGTGGTTGATTTGGGGGGTGGGCAATCCTTTGTATGGCCAATTGGGAGCAATTTTAAAACTTTTGAATGCAAGTGCCTATCGGAGATCTAACCGTACGGATGGAAGTGTTGCACATGATATAGGGTTTAGCATTAATTTTTTTGGTGAAGGTGCATTGTGAAGTAGGAATTTTTAGCAAATCTTGGTGTAATTTTAGCCCCTGTTGTCTTGGTTTTTTCAACCCTTTGGCCACATGCCACCTCAGATTGGCCTAGTTATTGTCCTAAACTCTTCACTTCCCAATTCCCCAGACCCGTCCCCTTTGCCACATCATCAAATTCGTTGACATGCTCTCTCTACAAACCAAAAAGGACCCAAATCGACCACAAAATGGTCGACCAGTCCTTAATGGGTTAAAGGAGACTGAGATTTCAATCGAGAAGAGAGGTCACTCGGATTTACAAACGGAACCAGCGAGATCAATCATCTTTCGTACTGCACTAATGATGGCAAATAGTGTTACCCATACTAACTATTTCAAAAATGCTATAAGTTTTACACTTTTACTCTTCATGAATATTTTGACGAAGTGCATGGATCCTAATAGTACATTAGTTGGGAAAACTTTGTACCTATAGTTGGTAAAAATATTCATGAAGAGTAAAAACTTATGGCTGTTTTAAATCAATTAGTGTAGGTAACACTATTTACCATCATACGTGTATTAGCTCGCTTTTTGAGTAAGATCTCTCAATATTTCGTATCTTATATTTAGTGTTTTTTTTTCTGGTGAAATTTCGCCAGATTGTCAGAATTCTGACCTCTACTAGTTAGTCCCTCCAAAATCTGTCATGTGCAATGAGGCCAGCAAGGGGGACACTGGTTAAAAAAAATTGCTTATATTGTATTGTAGCTTTAATTTGTCAATGAAAAGCGTCCTCAGTCTCCATTGATCCAAAGGCAACAAAAGGACAAGCCAACGTGTAGACAATCACGCTTGTACTTGGCTAGGCTTGATCACATTCATTTGTTGGAATGCTATTAATTGTAGTAAAGAGGGATTCCATTGAGATGATTGAACCTCTAGGTAGACACTCTAACATCCATATTCAAGATGATGAACAAACAAAGTGTTTTGAGGCTAGCATTTCTTTTAAATTAATACCTTCTCATCCATGCATGAAGAAAGGTCATTGAATCTTTGAAAGATGGATGGCATGGCCTTTTTTCATGCATGTCTAATTTTGATGAAATCGAGGTAGTTTATGCACAAACATAATGCACAAGTAAAATTGTTTGTAAACATTTAAAGATTGTCTTTTGTTTTTGTTTTTGGAAAAGTATTGAAGTGGCAATATACAAGAAAACTATATAGCTCAATATCCAAGTAGTTCATCCTAAGTTCATAATGAACCTACTTAGTAGAGCATGACAAAATATTCTTGTAATTTTTCACACACACGTTTCCGTTGTCTCTTGCACTTGCCCACTCTCTCGCGCACCCCTGGCTCTCTGTTGTATGGGGTTTGAGTAGTACAAAGATAAAGAAGAAAAAATGTATAAAGAATCCCCTCAAAGATTAAAACCTGAAAGAGATCTCACGGGTCAAAAAAAAAAAATTGAAAGAGATGAAACAGTAATTAAGGGATTTAAGGCAGGCCTACATCAAGAAAGTACCCCCCCCACACACACACACACACACACACATTGAAACAATATTGTTTTAATGGGTTCACAATCCAACTTTGAAAATGTACTGTTGTAATACAACATTAGTACTAATGTAATGGTTTTTCCAAGGCAGGCATTCCAAGGTTTTTTTTTTGCACTGTAGCAATACACCATGCAGTGAATGAAGGATGGTCCCTCCAAATTTAAGCCACTGCGATTGTGCCACGACACTGGATTATGGCACCATGGTGCCAGAAAAAAAAACCCTGAGGCATTCTGTTTGTATGTATTCACAGGGAAGGTAGCAAGCTTTACCCGATGCACCACAAGGCAAAAGGTAATACGTTTCCCACAATTCACTGTTCACAAACGGGTAATATCACTACACCTTGTGGTAAACTGTGAATTCAAGAATTACATGAAACACAAAGAGGGCAAGAGGCAAAGTTTTGTATCTTTCCCTTATAGTGAAAATTTTTGCAAGGAAAATGTGATTTTACCATGTGGTATGGTTTACATTGAAGTAACACACATTTCACCTAGCGGTAAAGCCTATGACTATTTCCACATGGTATTACAAAGTTGTACCTCCCACTATTCACAAAAAAAGAGTATCACTTCACCATGTGGTAAACTATAAATTCAAGAATTATATGAAACATGAAGAGGTAAAGTTCTGTATCTTTCCCTTATAGTGAAAAATTTTGCAAGGGAAATGTGATCATACCTTGTGGTATGGTTTACATTGAAGTGACACACATTTCACCTAGTGGCAAAGCCTGTCACCATGTCCACATGGTATTGCAAAGGAAAAAATTGCATGGAAAATGTTTTTACGGTCCCCTACTTATCATGCCTATGCTCATGTGAAGGAAACGTCGACATTGGGCCTGGGAAGTTTGGGAGCGGGGAATGTCAAGGGCGCAGAAATGTGGTTCTTGACCGCTACAACATGAAACATGAAACATTGACAAAAATTTAGTGCTGTGATTACGTGAGAGGTGTCRAGCTAGTGCATAATTGCAAGGGCTCAAATTCGAACTCGTCTAGAAACAATTGAAGAGGAAGGAATAATTTTGACAAAAGGAAGATTATTACGGCCAACTGCAATTCACTACCCCAGTAATCAAAAGGCTACTTGAGTTCTATACCTTTTCACTTGCTGCATGGTAGCAAGCGAAAATCATATGGAGTCCTTAGCCGATCACGTATCCTGCAAACAATATCAGAAAAAAGAATCAGAGGACTGTTGTGTTTATTCCAACTCTGAAACAGAAAGAGAAACCTATCATTCATTGGAAACCTCTCCAAGAAAACCCAAAAAGGTCTACTTGAGTTGATACTTTGCATGAATAGAAACGTCAAGAAAGGAATGATCGCCCACCTGCCTAAGCAACTTTAAGAGATCACCTTCAACACARTAYTCCAAGAYTAGCCACAAATGTGCTAAKATTTCATACCTGTTACAAGAAGACAAAGTATGCAATCAGAACCCACATCCTTGAAAYTGCACCATATATCCAAACGTGATTTCTCAGAAAACAAGGCTCACCTAAAGGTCATACGGGCAACAAATATGAATATAATAAATTGAGGAACTTTWGGCATTTGATCAGCCACTAGTGAGAAAATTTATTGAGTAAAGAACTCYAGAATATGTATAAGCAAGTAGATGGTTTGGACCGGTTCAAATGAAAGATGGACGGGAGAGAGTGGGCTACAACTTTCCTAAATCAACTTGGATCTTGAAGATTCAAGCACATCAAAACCCTGAAATGCAAGCGATGCATTGATGAACTCACCTCCTCCAAAACCTGGGTTTTTTGGCTCTTCTGGACATTCTTGATAGCATGGCAGTGGGTCGTCTTCTTCTTCCTCTGCACACAGTCTAGATGAATGAAAGATAATCTTCAGCTAGTTATTAAGAATCAAGCACATACCATTTTTGCATCTCAGGTATAATGTTAGAGAAGATGTAGTTCTTGTATTTGAATGAACTTTTGAAAAACATAACTATCTTAGAGAGCGTACCATATTGCTTTCATTTTCAATCCACGATTAYCATTGAGAATYGTCCTCGTGCTTGTTTCAAATTCTTTGCAGATGCGTCAATTTCGGGCTTCTTTTTCCTTCAGACCCTTCGAAGTACAATCAAAACAGYTCTATCGATAAGTATCCCTAAAATAATAGGCATGTGAAGATTGAAAAAAATACACTCAACACCGTTGAAGTTAAACTTACTGAAGAGTACAAGACAATGAAAAAAATAATTCCAGTTCTCAATAGTAGCTGAGCTATAAAAGAACAGCAAACGCACGTTTCAAGTAACAGAACAAACTATAAATGAAGTCTGACTCTAAAGATAAGTCAAATGCTATAAAGAGTTAATCGCCAAAATGTCCTCATACAATTTCAAAACTTCTACCTTTAACAACACGACAAAAAATTTTATATTTTTGATGAATATAGCGAGAACAACCATTGCTGAGTCTCTTCTCCACAAAAAACCATGCCATGTCAAGAGCTTTCAAGATTGTTTTGGTCAATGACATGAAATGGCTTGTCCATAATACTAGCATAGTTTATCTATGTGAATGCACACAACCAACCTCTATTGTGGACAAGACAGGGATGAAAATTATAGATATGTCAAAGAAAAAAAAAGGAATGGAAGGAAAGTGAAGGAATTCAAATCCATTTCACAAGAGTACGCTTTAAATGATGTAGGCATTTACCTGAATTATAGGAGCACAACAAAGTGATTGGTCATTTCCATTTCTCCATCTTTCATGGATGCAGTTTGCTCTCAAGGCCATTCATGTTTGTTGTCTTCCAATATCAAAATGAATTTTCTCCCGTGGCTCCAAATTGTCCATTGTATAAGCAATACTGTACGGTACCCCTATTTCTCTTGGACATGAAACCTTCATAAATTTACATAAGATCGATTCTACGGGACGGATACAAGTGTAATCATATGGAAACATTCGGTTGTTCAAAATAACATTCATACCGGTGACTACATCTACAAGATCTAACTGTAGACCATCTACCTCATTTTGGAGATGCAGAAAATAGTCTGCATCAAAGAAAACATGAATTTCACCACCAAAATCATGAATGAAGAACCTTCTGATGATAGCCTTATATGCTGTAGTACTACCCAAATCCTTTGCTACAACTACCATACACCCAGGCCTATAAACCTTTCCAGACAACAAAACAATTTTTACTTCCTTCATAAAAGGATTCCACTGAGAGTCGTTCCACTCTCCTAGAATCCCCTTCTGAGTGAAATACCAACGCACGTACTTTTCACACTCCGATGGCATATTCTTCATTCTATTATCTTTTCGAGCCACAATTATACCTTTCGAAATAGYTGTTGAATGGCATGCATGTGAAGGCATCCCTTTGATGCAATGCCATACTTCTATTGCCTTCTTGATACTAGGCACTTGAATTATGCACTTTGAATGCCAGTTCAAGCATCTGACTTCGTCCATTACATCAAGTGGAATTCCCTYAGGAAGAATAAGGAATTTATGAATAATATTGAGTTTTCTCTCTTGTGCGGTAAGACCATCTCCTTCAAGCCGAAGTTGACGCATAACATTGGTGAAAATTTGTCTTCCATAAAATTGAATGTAAGAAACCTCCATCTCCTTATTGTTCGTTGAAATTTTATGGAATTGCGATACAAGTCGTTCATAAGAAAAACACCAATAGACTTCATGAGGGCCAAAACAAAGAATGTCATCCATGATGTGCGTAGCGCCTGCCAAATTCAAATTCAAATTCAGTAATAAGGTTGTGAAATTAACATATACATTAATAAATTCCATAGTGTCTTAATTTGAAAAGCTAAAAATTATGAAAAGAAAAAAGATACTCACTTGCAACATGTTGTAATGGATCTCCATTCGGCCCCTCTAACTCTTCAGATAAAATATGCCAAGAATGAAGTGAACTTGTGACAATGGACATGTTGGCTGAAGACCAACCTTTTGACCTTGTCCGATTGAACACATAATGTGCAATATCAATTAGAATGAGGCCTAACTGCACTCTACCTTGCGATAGTTGTCCACTTACCAAGTTCAATAAGTGTGGCAAAATCCATTGAATGAATAGTTGATTTTCTTCTGCCATAAAGTTCAAATGGAAATCAACAGGATTTTGGGGCCATCGACCTTGTCGTAATTCATGAGGTCTTTGAGCTGTAACTTCATCACATGTAGACTTCACTTCATCCATCCATACCCCCAAGTCTTGTAACTCTGAAAAAAACTTTGTTGTGTACGATTTGAATAGATTCAAACTTATAATGTGCATCACATCAAACACTAAGTCTAGACTAATGTCAAAATCATACATGTGAAACAACCTCCATAATATGGATTCTCCAATGATACCACCTTCTTGCAATATTGTTTCTTTCTCACTCTGTGGAGCTCGCTTCCACCTTCTCATTGTTGCATATAGTTCATCACTAGAACGCTTTGGTACGGGTTGCAATACTTGATGGCGGTTATTTCCGTACACATATCGACCACCTACGAGTGCTGAATGGTATATACACCTTCGGCATGGAGATTTTCCGGATGCCTTCAACATTCCTATTTTTGTTTGCGCTRRATGGTYTCCAGTGAACAACATCAACATAGCTCTCAAAACAACCCTCCTATCAAYTGAAAGGTGCCTGCTAATGAGYTGYGATGGATATGCAAACTCGGAATGAAAACCATCAACAAATAAAGACTCYAGCTCACGAATTAGTGGTTCTAGAAACAAAGTCTTGCAGTCTTTCATTCTCTCTAGAATTACTTCATAAATTGAATGCAAGGGAATGAACAGAACTAGGAGGATGCCTACAGAGCCTCCTTTTYTAGAATTTAGTATTTGTACTTCAACCACCCAACAACTCCGAGTTGTTTGTTTTGTGGGCTGAAATCCATCCCAGTGGGCAACTAATGCAATGTTTCTAGGATCACCCTGTAATATAATTTGGCAAAGAAAAATTCAGTTTCACAACCACTYTCATATTTCTTAGAGAATAAGATACAAAATCTTGTAAATATGGAAACATAGAACCATACAAATACCATCATATACTCATTTCAGAATGRACCAATGAATTTTTGAAATGAAGAATTCACCTGGCACATTATTTTCTTTGCTTCTACAATATGCCTGCATTTCCTGCACCGAAACGTGTAAGATTGCATATCATCATCCCAACCACAAAGTAGCTCATTACACTTCCTTGGAAATGCCTTGTAACTCATTTCACATGTTGGTTGAGGGCAACGTATAGGAAGCTCCCATGTCTTTCCAGGATTCCAAAAGTCTTGAGTTATTCTCATTTTCCTTCCATCCCAGAAATTCATTATTGGATCTATAACGTCATCTACATGTACATTCATCCACCTCTTCCGATTCCTCCACATCTCCAAAATTTCATGGCAAAATGTCTTTGACTTCATAATCAACGATAATCGTGGCCCAATAGGTAAATAATCAAACGGCTTCATATCTTTTCTGCACAAATTGCATTGTGTACACCTCTCACAACAAAGAATACATTCTCATTTCTTCATATTGTGCCAGCACTGYTCTTCATGCCCTGACTTATAGCTATCCTCCAAGCTAGGAGGAAGCAATATCCCTTCATGYGCAAAATCCAATGTACCAACACATATTCTCCATCGTTGTGGAGTTACCATACCCAAACGAGTATACAATTCCATCAGTGATTGCCATGAATCCRGAAGTTTACGGCCATCTAATTTACCATTCCAACCTTTGGGTACTTGAGAGAGAAGAAATGCCAAGGATTGATTATCAAAATTCAATTCTTCATGCGCACTGCTACCAAAACCCTGCAAGAACTGCTTCAATATAAATTCCTGTAATCCAATACTTGCACCATGCAAATCACATACAGATTGCACATGAATTAATTGGCTTAAAATGGCTTGGTCAAGAGACCTTGKTTCCATATCTTCTTCAATACATTCATGAGCAATCCTCATATCTTCTTCATAACTATCACTCTCCCCCAATACCCAAGGATGTTCAACTTCAACATCCAGAAAACTCTGTGCTGGTACATTCTCTTGAGCTATACTTTCTTCATCGCGTTGGCGCATCATGTGGACATTAGCTGTTACAACAGACAATAATCTCCCTCCCACTCTTTCACAATGCAAGCATGGGCATTGCACTCTTTGATCCGCACGTCTCTTCATTTTGAAGTCTRCATCCCAAAAATATCACATCCATTTTGGTCTCCTCCAAAAAGAAACAAAAAAAGGTCTAAGATGTGAACAGTCTAAGACTTTCAAGCTTTCACATTGAACAAATTAAAGTCCATAGAAATAGCAATTCAAAATACCAACATTATATGAAAGATCATTTTAAAAAAAAAAAAAGTGCAACATCATTTTTAAACAAAAAACATGGAAACTATAAAACAAAAATCATTCGACTTGGCATTAAAGAAACGCACCCCTACAATGGTTCATGGGGACTGAAAATAAAAATGTCTAAGTCTTCAGCATCGDACATTGCTTGCCTCTTCAACCTGCACCTTCTGACAAATAACAACAAACATTTTAAATGGTCTTCCAATAGAATTCTTAGAATCAACTCAATCTAAATGGTGCTATCTCACATATTCCACCAACAAATACAAAGAAGAGTCTACTGCCATTCCCACATTGTTCAACAACACTGACATGAGCACCTAGAAAAAGCCAAAAAAAATTGGAAGTACTTCCTACAGTTGCAATCACTAAAAAAAAGTTTACAGAAGAAAAATGTAGGTACACTACTCGAAGCACTTGCAAAAGCGATGTGAAGTAGCACAACTACGGATGCTCCACTGCCCAAACCTGATAGTAAATAATCACATCTACTCGCCGCATACTTCATACTTCAAAGTTGAACTTACTAATCTTTTGCAAAAGACATCTTCTCATGTAGTTTGCCATTGAAGTTCAGAAGACTCTAGAATGCATTATTCACTTCAAAAAATTAGAAACAATTGTACGTATGCAACTGATGTGAAGTTGTGAACCTCTACATTTCTTCTACAATTGCAATGGACGCAGGAATGACCTCACAATGCACTTTTTCTTATATATCGGTAAGAGAAAATGACACCAAAACTCAAAATCTGAAAGAAACAGACTGTTCAAGAACATGCCTGGCAGAACTCTGAAGTGCAGCAGCGATGCTTTCATCGAAGATGATGACCCCTGCGCTCCTGCTTTTCTCGGTGCAACTTCTCTGCCACGCTACTATAATTTCATGTGTACTTGGAAACAGAAAATGAGATGATTCTGTAATGGCGGGCATACAAATGGTTTGTTGTTCGCAGTCATTTTCAGTGAATGTGGCACAATATCGGCCATCAAACTGCACCCGTTCCTGTGTATTCTAAAATAGGCAATGAACTTCGACAGAAAATCATGTCTTCAACCTACAACACATTCAAATCAAAAGCATATCAAATTCATGCATATAACATTACCATTACACATACAATAAAAAAAAACAATTATTCATGCATTCTACGGATAAGATCAATTTTTCATGTTATGGCCAAACGCAAAGCGCATGACGATAAGATTTCAAAATTTAAGATCTTTTCTTTATGTCATGGCCAAACGCAGAGCGCATGACGAGAAAAAAGTCAGAATCCCTCTACAAATCCTGCAGAAGCGGGCATTGCAGTACTACCCACATTCAGTCATCTTAACACAACATAACGAGAAATCTCCCCCTTTGAGCCCTTAATTCTCCACAACAGCCATCAACAACAGATTGCAGCACCCTTGCTCTACAAAAGTTCGCAAGCTTGGGATCAAAGAGCCCCCAACCTGTCTCACCATGTCCATTCCTGCTGGACGCTTGCTTTGGACTCCCTCCTCTGAGGAAACGGTAGTTCTTCCCCTCGCCAATGCCTGATACCCTTCACGTTGCTTGCCTTCTCTGGGCCCCAAACATCAATCAAAACAGATTATTGTGCGGCTGTCGGTGCACTCTTCAAACATTGGATCACCCACGATTGTAGCATCCCAGTCATTGAGACTATGCAAAGGCAAATGAAATCTGAAGGCCGGTTGTAGAAAAACTGCAACCTTTGCCACTTGCACAACTCAGCACGTACTATTTTCCACAACCTAACTCCATATTTCAGTTACCCAGCACCGAGCTACCGCATGAGGTCACATTATAGGGAGGACATTTGCAAACAAGATGATTATACAAGCATGGTGTGCAACTCTTACCAGAATAGTTTATCTGTCTCTGACCTGTATATTTGGCTCRACATAATATCTAGGAAAACAACACATTGTTTACTCTATAACGTTATTAAAGTTTCTAATGTGTAAGAATTGCAACTCCTAATCCCACATACTATCTGCAAATAATGAAGAACTGCTGATCCACGCACAAGAAGCTATAACATTTTGACCTTACTAGAATATCATTGAAACTATAGACTCATAATATCCAACTTATATTGCCATTCAGTGCCCAAGTCAAATTTCAAGTGACAAGAGCTGAGCGACACTCACTTAAACTTGATCCAAATGCCTGTAGTTTGCTCGTGAAAAGCCTTGAAGCCGTAGAGATTCAAGGCTTTTCACGAGCAAGATGACACAAAGGATTCACAGGCTTATAAGAAACAACTAAATATCTGAAGTTGTGATTTCAGAACGCATTAGGGCCTGCCGTTGAACATAACGGCCTACTCACATCAAATTAAACATGAACAGAGGTAAGAAAGCTATGGTTCATTTGAAAGCAGAGAAATATATTTGCATGCTACAACAAGCATGCACTCAAATTTCTAGACTAGTCCGCTCAAATTTCTTCCCCTAATGCAGTAAGCTTAATTGAAGATTGAGACAACCTCAACTCGGCTTCCCTAAGAAAACTGCGAATGATCAAAATCACTCTTTCTCATGTAACTCGTCAAGCGGCAGACCAGGAACCCTTAAAATTGTTCAGCTACGGTGCGAACAAACCTAGAATTCATCAAACAAGTTCAGAGATCCACCCTGAACCAAAAGCAAAATCTAATCATAGACCTCCACTGCATTGCATCAAATTTTGATCGCTTTTGTCAAATGGAAACCTGCTCATTCGTAAGACGATTTCAGAGACCAATAAGCATGCAACCAAAATTTCAGTCCGACAATTCATCCTCTGGAAAGCAATGCAACACCTCTCGACTACAAAAATAAGAAAGACGACACCAAAAACAAGCGACGCTAGTAAGAGCACTTAGAGCAGGGAGGATCGATACAACGTTTCTCCTACAACATCTCACCTCCGTCCTACAATTTCCATGACTCCCACGAGCTGAAATGAAAATGTCTCCAAACCAACTGCCAAAGTAAAGAAAAAAGTCAGAATCCCACTACAAATCCTGCACAAGCGGGCATTGGAGTACTACTTCCCACATTCAGTCATCCTAACACAACAGTGCGAGAAATCTAGCCCTCAATTCACCACAACAGCCATACGTGCACCTGCAACAGACTACAGCCTGCAATACTCTAGCTCTGCAAAAGCTTGCAAGCTTGAGATCAAGGAGTCCCCAACTTCTCTCACCATGTCCATTCCTTCTCAACGCTTGCTGATCTCCCTCCTTTGTGAAAACGGTAGTCTTACTCCTTGAGAATGCCTCATACCTTTGACGTTGCTCGGCTCATGTCTAGAGTTCGCACACGTAGCGATAGACGCCTTGCCAGCCACTCGCCCGCAAAATGAATTGAACAGGTTTAGGGTTTCTAGCCAAATGTTCATTTTGGGAAAAAAAAAATTAAAAAAAAAGTAGAAACCGAGCGAATTTTAGCCAGTTTTGAGATCACTAGACTAAAGTGGTGCAACCCAACGAACTTCAGTTTTGATGCGCACGATGGATGCCAAATTTTAGGATGGATGGATGGAAAAACTTCTAGCAGTGCCAAAATCAACTATTTTTTTTTGTTAATTATAAATAAATTAACAAAAAATTGATCAATTTGTCAATGCGGTACCCAAATCAACAGAAAAGTGTTCATATTTGTTTATATAAAAGTGGCTTATAAATTGCAGTTGCCTATTTTTTGGCAAGGCCAAAAACAAGATATTTCTCAATTCAAATGCTAATGTCTTGCAATCTTGCAATTTATAATTATATCACATTCGAAATTTATAAAAAAATTTTAACACCTTTTCAAACTAGTGTACTATAAGATCCTACCATCATATATTTCCAAAAATCGTCTTGTTATTTCTAAAATTTGGTACTTATATTAGAAGTAGCAATTTCTGGAGTGTTTTTAGAGTGACCTTCTCGAGGTTTTGCTTTAACAAATATGAAGTTCACTTTTGTGACCATAGGGGCTGTTTTTAAAGGTGTTTTGGTCATCCAAARTCCAAATTCAAATATGCTAGTGTCACCCCATGTGAATTTTAGTGCACTTCCAATGACTTAACTCTCAAGTTTAATTCCATGTAAATATAAGGATTCTTCCTATAGATCAAGAGCTTGGAGTTGACATCAATATAAATTTTTTGGATTTTTAAATATCACCAATGTGGCAATTGATTAAGGTAAAGTATCCCATTACGGACAGAATGGGAGCAAGCCCATTGTAGATAAAATTGTAAAAGTGGTGTACATTCAAGTTTTGAAATGTACACCACTGGCAACATCAATCTACCCACAATGGACTTGCTCCCATTTTGTCCGTAATGGACTAGTTTACCTTGTAGGATGAGGATTGAAGCTTATTTTTTCTATTTTAAATTCTTTTGATCCTRTAGATCCATTTGAGTTGTGTAATTTTTAGACTATAATATGGGGAATTCTTTGGCTCAAGCTTGCCGTGGATGGAATGGKCACAGTTGCTCYGAAAAACCTCAAATTTGCTATAGCCTCCTTGATACCGGAAGTCCCTGCCCCCGAGTCGGCTCYTTGCTCTGAGTCATGAAAGGTAATAAAATATTGTTATCGCATGCATATGAATTACCTGACAACAGCAGCAAACAAAGGCAAGATTGGTAGCTAAAATCCTGCCGAAAACTTACTTAGCGACTAGTGCGCCATAGCCATCTTGCCAATGCCAAAACACTTATGACATCAAATCGAACATTTAGTCCTGACAAACGTCCCGAAGTTGACTTTGCCAGCTGAATTTGCCTCTACAGCAGCTCAGAAATAGACTGCGATTTGCCCGGGAGCGTCTTTCGCCTCCATGTGGGGGACTGCAGTGGCGGCAACCCACAGCGGTCGCCTCCGCCGCAAGCTGAAAGTACTCTCTTAAGCTTACCGTGTTTATCCCCTTCTCTCACAGTAGAAATTGTTGTTGCAGTCTTTTTCTTGTGTTCGAGTCCTGAATCGTCTCGATCTTTCGCTCAACATTCTGGCTCCTTGATCCTGTTGTTTTTGATTTTCCGTTTCCTCGTTTCACGATCGTCGTGCACGCTGTTGGTGAGTTCATTTTCAGCTTTTGAACCAGTTGGACGATTTCTTGGTTGCCCGTGCTCTGGTGTTGGAGTTTCCCCATTTCACGATCGTCGTGCATACTGTTGGCGAGTTCATTTTCAGCTTTTGAACCAGTTGGAAGATTTCGTGGTTGCCCGTGCTCTGGTGTTGAGTTTCCCCGTTTCACGATCGTCGTGCACGTTGTTGGCGAGTTCATTTTCAGCTTTTGATCCAGTTGCACGATTTCTTGGTTGCCCATGCTCTGGTGTTGGAGTTTGTTTGGATTAGCGCGGCGAGATTGCAATTGGCAATTTCATTGACAAGGCGAAGAATTTTCAAGTATTTCTGTGGAGCATTTTTGACCTGGGATGACAGACTAGGTGAGTTTTTTCATTGTTCGATTAGGGTTACGATTTCGATCTGGCATTTTATTATGCAAATTTTTGAGTCTTCATGACTACCTGAGTTGATACGAAGTCAATTAGAGGATATGAATGCCTTTGTGTATTTTAAGTGACTTTGTAGGTGCACCTAGTAGAAGTGTTTAGCTCTGCATTAGGGTCACTCATTTCCAGTGACGGTTGCAATCACTTCTTGTTGGAGTTAGGTTTTTTCAAGGCTACTTTCCTTGCTTTGTTGATGGGAATTGTGAGAAGATGCTACGGTTCTGTTTGTTTCGTTTCCTTTTTCATTGCAATTGACTATTTGGATTATAGCAGTTTGAATTTTAGCGGAAATATTCACACAAAATTTATTCTTCATTTTGTTTGGAAAAGTGCCACATTTCGTCACAGAATGCCACATTTTTGTGTGGTGGCAAGGCCTCACCATCCCTCCCTCTTGGCAAAATTTGAGGGTTAGAATTGTTGCAAGTTCAAGAAATTCCCTGAAGCAAAAATCTGAACCCTAGTTTCCAATGACTGAATGTGCGAAGTTGTACTGCAATGCCTACTTGTGCAAGATTTATAGTGGGATTCTGACTTGTTTCTCTTCTGTGGCAATTATTTGACGTCGTGGTGGTCTGACACTCGGCATTTCATTAGCACTAGTGTTCGCTAGATTTGGTTAAGCAAAGCTTGTGGGTAATATTTGTAACAATGTTTGCGGATGCATATTATATGTGATTTTGGTCATTTGTCATGTTCTGATGAGTGTTATTGACATTGCTTTGTACCTGAACACATGTGCGTAGGGAGAGGATTGGTGAGCGACTCAAACTCTTACAAACTGTGATATCCAATGGAGACAACGTGGACTTGGTTACTGTGCTAGAGAAGGCCATCAACTACGTTCAGTGCTTGGAGCTCCAGATCAGGGTACGAAACGGACTACTTGTTGATGAGTTTGCTTGAATTGTCTGTATACTCAATGCAACGGGGTGACTAACGTATTTTAAGTCGTTCAGATTCCAAATCCAATAGCGATGATTCTCCGCATTCTTCTCTGTGGTATACATGCTTTTCGAGATGCGTAGGTTTTTGTTCACTATCCGGACTGGAGAGTACAAAATATAAGTCAAATATACTTCGTTAAATTTGTCGAGATCTGACTATTGTGCATTCTGATGTTTATATGCAGAAATTGACGATCTTTTCAGATGCTGAAAAACGACTCTTTCTGGCCAAAGGTGCTTGGTCTGATATCCAACAGTATAGAAGAGTTCCTTGAGCTTGCCGGACCCAAATTTTTCGGTGGCAAGGACTTACAGAAAGCGGCTTTAGAGATCACAATAGCAGTACCAGCAACCAAGAAATCAGCTCCTGAAGTCATCAAGTTTGACGACCATCTTTGTATAATTTACTTAAAGGTTGTGCAGAGTGCTTACATATTAATGTTTTTTACAAACAAGCTGTAGGGCAACTATCGTACTCTCGCATATTTTAAAGGAGAGAGTCAGGAAGCTTTTAGTCAGTGTATGCATTAGTGCGTGGAGCTTTGTCAACCCAAATTCTTCCCCTAACTAATTTAGAAGTTCAAGTTAGATTAACATACAAGTTCCTTATGAAGTTTTCATATGTGCAATCTTAACATATAAGAGAAAGACTAAAGAGTTCAAGAACAATAATCAAAATAGAATATAATAAATTGCCTTCCAAGCGGATCGTCTTTTTATCAATGGTAGAATATGAATTAATATCTATATTGTTTTTTTTTGTTTTTTTTTATATATACATATATCTTATTTAAATGAAAGTCAAGAATGAATGCTCAACAAGGGAAAATACAAGAATGAGAGTGAGTAAGGACGCATACCAATGGAACATACATTGCGAGCAGACCTTCTGCCATTGTAATCACCACCATGTTCTCGTCCGAGCTTCAAATAAGGAGTATCTTATCTCTCTGGATTTCTAACAACGAGAGCTACTCACTCCAAAAAGATTTATATTAATATCTTTTACTGCCTAAAAGATATGACTATAAACCCGAGACTAAAAGTTCTACAACTTGCCTCACGATTCTGCTTCAGACCTCTTTTTTACTTCTACAGTTGTAACTTCTATCTATGCAGTCCAAATGAAGTGCAACAACATGATTTGAAAGCACAAAAAATGTGAGCAATTTCTCCAAGTTATTTCGCATAAATTGTATTCTTTCTTACAAAATTATGAACCTTCAAAGGTTCAGACCTTGAAAACTCAAGGCAGCTACGCTCTGTTCACTTAAATGGCCAGAACTTTTTACTCACAATTCCAATTACTACGAAATAAAGCTTGATAGAAAGTCAATAAGGAGGTATATATGCTCTATGAAAGTGTTTTATTCAACTCTAAAGTATCTAACCTTCTATAGATGGGAGAATTATGACTATGTTGAGCACAAGCTCAATTCTCAACTATCTTCGATTCACTAACTCCTTGCCTTCAAAAGAGAGAAAGATGGAAAGCATGGAATATAAAGGTACTAAGTAAGGATGCAAGTGTTGAGTAATAAGTTAGAACTGGTGATCATTTGCCTCCAAGACTCCAATTTATAGCTTCTTGAACTTCATCTTTTCCTTTGCTTGTTGATCTTTATCTTTTTCTTTGGTTGTTGACCTTCATCTTGTCCTTTAGTGGTTGATCTTCATCTTGTCATTTGGTTATTGACCTTCATCTTGTCATTTGGTTGTTGATCTTCATCTTGTCATTTGGTTGTTGATCTTCATCTTGTCCTTTGGTGGTTGATCTTCATCTTATCATTTGGTTGTTAATCTTTCTTTTTCTTACACATCACGCCTTTCTTTTCAACAATGTGTAAGAATTTTTCTAAGACTCTCTTCCCTAGGCCTTCTCTTTTTTCAACAAGTTGTAAGAATTTTTCTAGGACTCTCTTCCCTAGGCTTTCTCTCTTTTCAACAAGTTGTAAGAACTTTTCTAGGACTCTTCCCTAGGCTTTCTCTCTTTTCAACAAGTTGTAAGAACTGGTTCATTTTCTTTAGTAGCACAGAATTTTTCTTTTTACTTTGAAATTTTTGACCATCGGATAGGTAAAGAAATGTTGCATGGGAAAAAAATAAAAGAATGTTGACAAAAGAATTTCGTAGGTGGAGCGGTGGAAGTGGAAGAACAGCCATTATTTTGGCTCCCTGAATATAAAATCAATTTTCGTTGCGGAAATGGAGATGTGTTAATTTGCAATGCAAAAACAACTATACATTGCACTACATCTCCCAAGCGAATGGGAGTTCTGGGATTGGCTTTTGTGCAGCATCGCCCTTTTATTTCGGAGTTGAGCAACGCGCTGAAGAATCCTCATGGTGCACTTGCAAAATCTTATTTGGATGCAAGAAAACGTTACATTGAAGATCGGGTATGTTATTGTTTTGTACCAATAGAGTTGAAATTGTATGATATTTCAAATGTCACATCCATTGCATTGTATTATTTTTTGTGTTACTAATTTACATTTCCCTTGTATTTTTTATGGTACAGGATGCAAATGAAGGATGCGGAGTTGCTGTTGTGTTTGATTAATTTGGGGCAGTGTTTTGGTGTCATTTTTTTTTCCAGCTTCACATTTCCTCACATTTCCTCAGTAGTTTGTCAATCGACATCATGTTGGAGTGAATTTCTTCGGTTTTGAGGCATTTTAACATTCTTGGTGTGTCATTCTTTGGCCATGCAAGATCAAGGATCCATGTGCATTCTTCCCAATGACATTTTCTAAAGTATTTGACTTTGTGCTAGAATTTGGATGTGCGGAAGTGTATACTTCTTCACTTGTAGAGTTTTTGTCGTATCAATTTAAAAATATTTACATCTTTTTGCACCGGTTATTCCTGCGATACCTACGGGCAATTGTATTTGTTTCCTCATACATTTGGTTAGACCAAATTTTTTCAGCAGCTTTAAATGAGCATGCACACATGTCTCTTGAATGGTTTCAATAATTGAATGATTGAAAAACATTGGGAGCGGAGGCAAGCATTGTTTGATACTCAAATTTTGAAGTCGTATTTTAGCACACGGGTGTGTTTTTTAATCCTCCATTAAGAACAATTTTGTAGTACACATTATTATTTGTTGTGGGTAAGATTTAGAGAAATTTCTGAATTACAGAAATTCATTCTTGTGTCCAAAAAATAATGCTACAAAATTATGGAGAAATTGTTTCCATATACACAATTAGCATCCTTGAAGTTGGTTGGCGATGAATTTATAATCATTTCACTGCCGTCATTTCTCTTTTTTTTAAGGCTGCTCTTAAAGTCACTATTTAAGACTATCTAACTTATTGATTATTAAATTATATATAAAGAAGAACACGTCAATTCTTTTTTCGTACGAGCATTAGGGTGTGTTTTCAGAGAGAAAAGCACTCTGGTGCAAACCCTTTTGTATAGTTATGTTCAATCCATTCCTTTGACTGGAGGTCATTCTCATATCTTATTTAGGTGTCTGGAGAACCTTGAGGTACACTGGGCTACATTTTCTTCAATATTTTTGCTTCGGATTTGTATGAAGTGAACTATCTATGATGAAGTCAACAGGGAAGAAGAGGAAGGCCGAAAATTTGAGAAGTTCTGTGGATTCTCACACTCATAGTTATTTGATGCAAAGGGAGCATACGATTGAAGCCAACAACAACAAGCTTCTATCTTTAGGTTTGGCACCCATGGGTCCTTCGACATCATCGGGTTGGTTTCAATCTTGGACTTGCAATGTGCTTATTGTAGGAAGGAAGCTAAATGTAAATCATGTAAAGTAGTATGGGCTTCAAAATGCTTTGTGTTTTGTTTTGAAGGTAATTTTGATGCAAGCATCATCAGTCATTTTCATTTATAAAAGGAGCATATTTCTAAATATAGAAGAAGCTCTGTAGCTTTTCCAATTGTAAATCTTGTTTGTTTGTAGTGTAATTGAAGAAATCTTGTAGGTGTACTCAGAAGTTGATTGTGTTAGTATAATTGAAGAAATCTTGTAGGAGCAAAGGAGCAGTTAGAAGTCCACATTGTTATTGTTCAAATTGAAGTATATTGGATTTGTTTGGGACCATTTATTTGTATTCAAGAAGACATTTTTCTTATACAAGTGCTTACATTCATTGTTTTGTAGCTAAGAAAAAACCTACATGTCGAGCTACAACACTTGGTAGCTCTATTTCTTCAATGACAAGGAAGGAGAGAGTAAATGGTACTGCAGCTGTATTTGAGGAGGTATCTCATGTACTATTGAGCAGTGTTCCTGTCTCAAGGACAAAGGAAATGCCGAATTCTACAGGTATGTAAACTCATGAATTTGCATTGAAGGGAAAAGCTATTTCCAAACCAATCAGTGCCGTCAATGCATCAAAGGACATATGTAATTGTAGCACAAGTGGAACCCATATTTTGACATCAGGAGAAATCACCATGTTCACAACAAACATTGTATGCCTTTCTATGTTAGAGGAAAATATCGATCATGCAGCAAGGGGCGTTCGATTGTTGGCATCAAATGATGGACCTCAATTGCAGCACAGGGTTATCGATACTTCTCCATCGAAGGCAATGGTTGTTTCAGGAAGTACCCTTCGTCAAAGAGAAAGGTTGTAGGATATCTAACTTCATTGTTTGTTCTCTCAAGTGTCTTCTATTTTTGAATGAGAAATCAGATTATGTATGCTTTGATCAATATTTTGATCTATTACATTTTTAATATTTGTGTAAACTTCATCAGGTTTGGTGGAGGTACTCTCTCCATGGAAATTCCTACTTATGACCAAATTTTTTGCCCACCAAAAAAGCGTTTGAAGGAACCTCAAAAGTTGTACGGAAAAGCGACTTTGAGAAAGTCCTTCTACACCCAATATATGATTTTTATGACAAACAGGAGGATTATGAAAGGGTGGTTGATTCATGGGGGTCTATTTCACAATCCTCTTAATTTGAAAGATCCAATTGCTGCTGACAATTTAAAAGAGCTTGTTTGTGCAAAGGAGTCAAATTTAGCAACTTTGAATTTCGGCTCGATTACTTACCACATGCTACCTATCGACATATATGCAACTTTGAAGGAAATGTTGCATTATGCTAAAAAAAAATTGCATGTTGAAAGACAAGGTGGAGCTCCAAAAAAGCTTGAGGTACTTCATCGCCTTCTTCAATGTTTTTGGATTGTCTTCATGTTGATTGTATTTATTTGAAACATTGTTCTTGTGTTTTTCATTTTTCATCATTTTGTCTTCGTTTGTTCAAATTTCTCTTATGTAGGATGAAGAGGAGCATGGAACAACTGAAGAATTTGGAGAAGAATTTGGAGAAGAAGAGGCGATGGGTGAAGAAGATGGAGGTGCAGATGTCGGTGGTGAAAAAATTGGGAGTGGAATCTCATCACCAGGTGTTCCGAACARGCAAGTAATTTTYGGTCCATGTTTTYGTATTTCTTTTAAATTTCAAGTTTGTCAATACRACAATACCRTTAGTAAATTTTTTATTATGCATATTGAAATTGAAAATTAATGTTTCAGTGATATRGAAATTGGAGATGATCATTCGGAAGACAATTGTGAACAAGAAGAGTTGTCTTCTATTAATATCCAGGTACCTATTTGTTTCATTCTCTCTCAGGGCGAGGTTTCTTTGGGTTCTCATCAAGCGACTTCTGGTATAGAGAAATGCATGCTTCAGAATTTGTGGTTCCAACTTCTTGTTGCAGAGATGTATTTTGAAATCAGGTGCACTTTTTTTGACATGTAAACAAGATAAGACTTATTCAATTTCTACAACTTTTTAACTTTATTTATTTATTTGGTATTTTAGGATACTGAGGTTGTCTTGGAGACTCAACTTCATACACGCGAAGCACTCCCGGAGGATTCTACTCATTCCGTAAAGCCTTCTTGTAAGTTCATCCATCGAAAATGTTGTCAAAATAGCAGAGGTCTATCATATTCTGTAAGTACTGCTACTTTTAAGTATGGCTTTTAGAATATGAATAATATGTGGCACATATGCACAAAGTATAGCAAATTATTTCTTTTTAATTTAATGGTAAGCAAAACATACATTTTGCAATGCCTTTTATAAACTTCAAAGTCGTACAACATTTCCTTTCTTTTGTGTGAAATTAATTAAAATCTTCTGGTTCCCCAAAACTTCAATCATTCATATTTTTTAACGTTGCTCATAACATTTTCATCTTTTTCTATTCTGTTTTCCTTGACTCCTACGTGGTTTTATTGATAGTACCAAGGAAGGCCAAGCTAAAACACAAAGTTGTTACTCGAGTTCCTCCGGTTTTCCATTGGAAGTCCTTGAGAAGTTGATTATTGATTCTTTTGGATATATGGACGTGGATGACATGTATGCCAACATTCGCGAGTATATGAAGGGGGAGAATTGTCAATCAAGGAAAAAAGTATTCTTAAAGTGGAAGACGGTTTCAGATGAAGAGGCAGTGAGACTTGTTGCAAAGTATCTCATGCAAGGTTGAAGCTTAGGGGAGATGCCAAAAAGTTTCTGAGTATACAATCACAATATTGACTTTCTTAGTATTTTATTATGGTTGAATATTTTGATGTAAATTGCTTTGGTACTGTCATCTTTTAGAATTTTCAATTTCTAAAACACCATGATGTTAGTGAACACTTTCACTTATGCATGTACTTTGGGATTTCATTTCAACAAACTGTTCTTATTAGATATAGAGTCATTTCTTATCTCGAATATGTTATTTTGTACATGGATTTTGGTGTGAATTATTGCATGTTCTTTTGTCCACTTCTTGCATGGCTTTCCTACTGACCTTGTCATGATTGGGGGGAAGGATTGTATGCGGTAATCTCTTTCTTGTTTGTCATACAATTCATCTGTAGAATATTTAGAGCTCTACTATTACCACAAGGTAATCCATTTCCATCAGTTCTACTAATACCATGAGATAATCCATTTCCATCAGGTAATTGGAAATCATGAAATCATAGAATACCATGGGATAATGCAATAGCATTATACCATGAGGTTATATATAACGATGAGATATAACATTACCGTGTGGTAATGATAAACCATGAATTTGGACATTACCATCAGGTAATCGTAAACCATCAATTTCGCTATCACCATGTGGTAATGGTGAAATTTTTACCGCATAAAATTTCCTTCATATTCGGGGAAAAACGTGGAATTACTTCATTGATTCCCATATGGGAACAGAGTATACCTTCTTTGTGATTAGTACTGATGCTGTACTACAACTATACATTTTCAAAGTTGGACTGTGAGCCCATTGAAATAGTACAACATTAGTACTAATGTAATGGGGTGTTAGTTCCAGATATAGTATATCTTCCAACGAAACTAGCAAGCAGCTCTTCAACAAGAGGCTCTAACTTACTTCCCCCCGTAAGCAAAGCTAGTTGCCGCTTTTTCGTCTCCAACTTCCTCCCAGTCACCGTAATTCACTGAAGTTCTCTGAAGTTTTTTAGCCGCTTTTCTGGCCGTTGCAAATGCAAAAGCCTTAACCAACCAACAAAGTGACATCCACGCCAGCACTTGACTCTCTCCGTCCCTCAGACGAGTCTTCAACACCCACGTACACGTCCACATCCTCTTCACGTTGAAAACATTGTCATGGCGGCCCCGATGCAAAGACCGGGACCCAGCAATAGAAGGTATCAGGAACCTTCGATCAGGCGGGTCTACCGATCTTTCCCTTCCACGGTGGGCCGAGCAATGTACTGTAGCTTCATGGGTACCACCACCGACCAAGTGACACGGTCCGTAATTATTCCTGGTTTAGCGCACAGATAGCGATCCTGGAGCTTCTTTCCCAAACTACGTTCACCTCATTTCAACTTCAATCGTGTCCAGAGTAGTCCACGCAACTCCGACGTCTACTTCGGGTCCGTGTCCAGACTCAATCCCACTGCTTGCAAGACAGTCATAATATTAATTAAATTACAAATCTTAATGAATTTTGGTTGGATCTTGTCGGTAATTGACAAAAGCGTCTAAACTCTATTAGAATCTATGTTGCGGGCATTGYATGAATCATGAAAGTKAASTGTCTCACCCTGGAAAATCTTGGAATTCCATGCGTAAATTAATAGCAATGTAGGGTAAGAATGTAATAAGTACTGATCTCCAAGTAGTGGACTTGAGCGCCAATTTCACGAAATTGACCGTGCACTAATTAGTTACAGTCCTTGGCATGATGATTCCCATTGATCAGGTGTGGCTCCACTCTCGGTGGTTTCGAGGATTCTCAAGTGGGTGGGCTCATGGGCTTTGGGAAGTCACCAGTGGCGGTGCCGCAACAGYTAGCTGCTCAAAACTTGTCAGCCAATGAGTTTGCTCATTGCTTGCAAGGGGACGTTACAATTGGCGGCGGAYTTTTCGTCATCGCCAACATTACAGAGCCTGACCTCGTTTTCACTCCTCAAGTTCCTCAACAGTATGTCCCTTTTTCCATACCTGAAGTATTCCTTCTCTGGCTTCTCTTCTGTTGCTGGAATGGTACTATGGCTGTAACCAAGCTTCATTAGTGATTGAACCTCTCACACACMTTTTAATTCTTCCTTACTCGTTTTTCCCTTACCTTTTTCCTCTTCATCCCTCCATCATTCCCCCTCCTAACCCTCCCATAATTGTTTTGGGTGTATGTTTCGGATTCCATTCCAATAGCTGTAAGTTCTAGTTCTAGAATTTTAAATTAAATTGGATAATTGTTTTCATAACATTGCTATGATTACTCAATTGTGCAGGGGTCTCTACAATGTAGGACTGCAAAACATTGCTGTCGGTGGAGCGAACGTCACGACACCAGCATCCTTCGAAATCACGGCAGGCAATGCCGGCGTGATCATGGACAGTGGCACCACGTTGGCGACCGTAGCTGAGCCTGCSTTTACCCAATTCCTGGACGCAGTAAGCAACAGAACTCTCTTGATGGTCATTGCCGATTTGTACATAGATTTCTCAACAGTCGAAAAACAGGCAATTGATGATTTCGAGTAACTATTCATTAACTTGATCTTTTTTGTTTTGAGGAGCGTGTGTCTGTGTCGAAGTTGTGTGTACATATATATATGCAAAAACAAAACTCTACAATCACTCATTCTCACTTTCAAAAGAATATTTTCCAAAGAATTTTAATGTAGTAGTGGCAGCAATTACGAGCGGCTCTTGCTGGGCGTGTTTTTTTCTTGCCTGCTTAACTTCGTGGTGCCTTTTGGTCACGGCAGGTCTCCAATGCAGTCCTCCCTATTCAAGCAGTTCCAATTCAAGGCTACACTTGTTGGCCCTTTTCTGGCGAGTGAGTACCAATTATCAAAAATATCACAACATATTCCTCGGCAGTACTTCCTTCATTAATTTCGAACAGATCAGTGAAATTGGCAATGATTTCTTATTGTGAGACTGAATTGTGACAAAAAATCTCCACTGCCGATTCATTGTTTTAGTAGCTAATTCAAGATGGAATGATAAACGGCTAACATTTGATGAAATTATGTCATGGGATGGTGCAGCTTAGCTACTACTTTTCCATCAGTAACGCTCTTCTTCGACGGTGGAGCAATGAATCTGGGTCCTCAAAATTATCTGCTTCCATTGACCGACGTAAGTGATGAGAAATTCTCTGCAAGTCTTCATGCTCTCAATTGGCTTGTTATCATCCTGGTTAGAATGAGACATTTCCTCAAATACTTGTGTCGGTAGTGCTTAACGCCTTGATCAATAGGGTTATAACAATAATCTGGGTAGTAGGAGAGCCTATAGATTAGGTCATATGGTCTTCTAATAACTCATTGAAATGGCATGTATCAGAGCACCAAAACAAGTTTGATGGGTAGTAATAGATCTGAAGTTTTAATTGAGGTTTTTAGTTGGGCAACTGAAACGATGCCGGTTTCGATAATTATGTTTGCCGCCGCCTTGACAACAATGGTTTAATGTTTTAGATTTTCTAGTGATGTATTATAACGAAAACTTTTCAAAACATGGTTACAGCCATCAGGAGCCTATCAATGTCTGGGATGGGTAACGGGAACGTTGCCAACTAGTACTGAGTCTATCACAATTTGGGGAGGTAAGTACTCAATTCAAATTTGTTACAAATCTTCAGGTTTAATCGTTTGGCATGTGCAAATTTAAGTCGCAAATAAAATTGTGCAGACAGAAATAGGATGGCTTCAGTTAGTACCGGCTCTTTGGTTTATGTATATGTATGGTGGGTTGTATATATATATGAATGTCTGTGTTTAGCAAATTCTCTTCATTACGTGACTAGCTTGTGGTTGTCCTGCAAAGACTGATTCAATTTCGAAAAAATGGATCGTCCGTTGTGACAGATATTGTGCTAAAAGATCAACTTATTGTCTACGATAACGATCTGCAAAGAATTGGCTGGAAACCATTTAACTGTAAGTACCCAAAACCCGACCATTTAATTGAATGACCGTTTAATTGACCATTTATTCTTGTTATTGATTGACCCAAAATTGTGCAATTCCTCTGCACAATGCTTTTGGGGGGTAGTTTGGAATTTCGGAGTTTTCGGTGGGGTGTAGTTTTATGAATTTTCTGCTTACACGGCGGCCTTTTTTGGTGATGTGGGCGCGCGCAGGCTCCGGAAGCATTCAGGTGTCCTTCTGATCGAGCACTCCCAACTCCAAGCAGTTGACAGAAGTCAAGGTAATGTAGAACTCAAAACTAGGAATGTAGCATATGCTTTTTGAAGCTCCATTTTGAGCTTCATCATCTCTTTGAATGTGGTTTCACTTTACTGTCAGAATAATAAAAACTTTGCTACAGAAGGTCAGAAGCAGCAGCGTATTTGATCGATCCATTGCGGTGACTGCTACCATTTGGAGCATTCAAGTTGTTGATGACGAAACTAATGTCCTCATGCTTGTCAGTATGGCGTTTTCATTTTGAAACACATGATTCAACTTCTTCAGGGATTTCAAGAGCCCACCCAATTATGAGTTCGTTTGGATCATCAGATGAGAGATATCTTAGTTGCGTGATGGAATGTGGGTGGACTCGAATCAGAGTAGGTTTTCCATTTGTGATTGTCTCCCAAAATCTTGAAAAGCATTCAATAAGTAGGGTTCAGTTCAGCACAGCTTCCACTACACTACACTAATAATGGTATTTAGTGTTATGTTACTTCTCATGGGTCGTATGAGGAGTCCCAACTCATGTGGGATATATACATTTGAACTAGTTGGAGCTCCAACTAGTATTGAAAGCTTCAAATGCACTACTTCTGAAATTTTTTTTATTGAAATTCTCTTAGTGTGAGCTCAAAGAGTGTACCAATTACACTAAGATGTTTATCATCTCCATTTGTTAAATTGAAATTATTTCAACAAAAAAGATTACTTTAAATTGTTTTTTGTAATTTTTTAATTATTAAGAAATGAAATTCAATTTTGTTTATATATTAACACATGAAAAAAGTATCAAATTCTTAAAAAAGGTATTTTAATTTAGAAACTAATGAAGTTTAACCAAGTGAAAATATGAAATGTCTTTTAAGGGTTATGATTTTGCTTTTACAAGTTTGTAAATGGTAAATTATAAAATGTATAGTTTTTATATCATCAATTAAGAATTTCAAAAAATCAACAAGTTGAATTAAATTTCAATGCAACTTTGAATAAGAATTGAAAGAAACGTTACAAGAAGAGCAACTTATTGTAGCCCTATTACGTAGATTATTTTGGGGGGAAAGCTACTTGGTCTTCAAACAAAAGATGGAAAAGTGGAAAATTTGCATGAAAATGCTTCTAATGCTTTAAAGGAATTTTGTAGCACCATGATCATGGAAAAAATCTGATCCTTTGATCCCTTAGAAATGGACCAATCTGTATATCCAAGCCTAAAGAAATTTGATTAATTAGCCATTTAGAATAATGTTCTTAAAAATTCTTATTCTCTAACTACATTGTCACTACAATAGAAAGGGGTGTTTTAAGTATAGTCCTAGAGATAAGATTTTAAGTAATGACCAATAAGAAATCTTTTAAGTAAAAATTTACTAAAAACACATGTTTTTTAAGTAAGATTTTACTTAAAAGACATGTGTTTTTAGTAAATTTTTACTTAAAAGATTTCTTATTGGTCATTACTTAAAATCTTATCTCTAGGACTATACTAAAAACACCCCTTTCTCTTGCAGTGTGTGTATTATCCAAACTCAAGAAACTGTTCATAATTCTCATTTTTAATAATATAAAATACATATAGTTAGAGTTGTGGACAAAAAAATCCATTCTTCACTTGGACCTTATCCCACAAAGTCAATTCTCCACAAATTCAAAAATCAAAATCAACTTCATATTTTGAAAGTTAATAAAGGGAGGACAAAAAGTATTAAAATTTGATGTGTAGACAATTGATCCACCATTCCTTCAATCCCTGTGAAGCACAATTGTGCACCTAAATTTTTCAAGAAATGTGCCATACTCATCAACATCCAYCAATATTTTTTTGGCTCTAAATTGATCTTTAAAACCTAAAAGCGTCTCAAAACAAATAAGCATCTTATAGACTAAGAGTAGTAAACTAGTGGTAGATTTCAAACAACTTTTGGAGCACTCTAAATGCAATTATAATTTATTATTTTCAATTTCTTTTACTATTACTTCTCCTTGTTTGATAAGCATGTCTCATTATTTGACACCTATTATCTCTTTCTAACTCATACCTTTCAAAATATGCAGTTAGTTTCACATTTTGTTGAGAAATTTACTATAGGGGAAGGGTCTCGATGAAGAATGGATCTTTTTGTCCTCAACTCTATTTGAACGTTGTCTAAAGTTTGCCTTATAAGCTAATTTTAAATCTTTTTCATGTTGAATATCAAACACTTAATATTACAACCATTTTTTTACTTTCCTTTCTTTTTTATATATAATATAAAGAATATTCCATCTTGTGTACTTGCATGAACATGATTAGTAATGCTTGGAAAGAACTTTTGGTTTGATAATTTGAAAGTTTCAAACTAATAGAATTGGTGCTTGTATTAAATCACTATTTGTTATCATGTAGAATAATGTTGATGTTAATTCAGTGGAATTATTTTGTGTTATTATTTTATGGGGGAAGGAAGACAAAATCCAATGAAAACATATGTAAAAAACAAAAAATGCATAAGGTGTGGAAGTTGGATTTTTTCCTATGTTTACAAATTACTTTATTTGTCTTTGTAGAATTTTTGTAGATGAATAGCTGTACTTGTGTCCTATGCATGAAGACGTTCTCTCATTCATCGACCAAAAAATGGTCTCGACATTGTTTAAGGGTTAAACAGCCATTCATATAGAGACCTTCTAAGGTATATTTTTATGATTTTTTTAAATTTGTTTTTAGAAAATTTTATATACAAACTATGTTTGAATATATTAAAAATGTCAGACCTCAATGAGGGAAATTATGGGTTAACAACCCTAAAGTTGGAACCAAAGGAAGGATTCAACTCCAAAGGTTTAGCATACAACAAGTTTTATATAGTTTTTGAAAATTTTGAGTTCTTTTTAAGTACCACTTGCACCTTGGTAAATTTCCAAGTGATTTTAATTCATTATACTGAATTATTTGTCTATTATGACTTTTCATCAAATTTGTTGAGAATATTGAATTAAATTGTGACTATTTTTTTTTTCTTCACATATTTTTGTTAAAACTTGGTAATAATTGTCAAATATAATGCAATTTATCAAGTTTCAACACACTTTAACAAAATCCAACATAAAAACATATGTAATAGCAAATCTAGAGAAATAAAAATAAATTATAATCCATGTATAGGGGTGTAATAGTGATGTAGATTCTTTAACTTTTCATTGGCATTTAGAGGTCCATGGATTCAAACCTAAATTTTTCTAAATTACAAAACCTTAAGAATACACAAGTGAGCTTTGTGTCATCAAAGTAGATTTGGAAAAATACTAATACCTTATTTTTTTTTAAATAACCCTATCTTGTGGTCAGTTTTTTTTAAATAGATGCTGAATTTTTTTGGAATATCATTATTATTCTTAAGAAGATTTTAAAATTAAAATTAAAAACTTTCTATTTTGAGCATCTTCTAAATTACATTTGCCAATTGTAATTAAATACATTGCTCACCCTCATCACTTCAATCAATAATCAACTTAAAACAACTGAATATGACATGCTTTAACATTTATAGAATAAGGCTCAAAAAGTATTAAACTAGATTGGCAAATGTGTGTTTCTATGATGTTTTTCACCTTATGCATCTTATTTTGGTAAGATGTGTCTTCTTTATCTCACAATGGAAAACACAAAAAACTTTCTAATAAAATCAACATTAGAAATTGTTTTATGCACTAGTTGTGACTTCTTATTTGTCTATACTCTCAAACTATCAAAGTGACAAATTGTTGCAAGCACTATTTACTGCCTATATTAATTAATGCAAATGTAAAAGAAGGAAATTTTTCATTAATTCCAAAACTAAAAGCTAAAAAGGGATAAACAAGTTGAAACACCCTAGAAATTTGAAATATAATTGTATCATGCGCACAAAAAAACGTTGAAAAAAGTCTATAATTAGGGAGCACTTTAGAGAGAAGATACTTCAAAATGTGGATACCATTGAATTTTGGGTAGTATTCCCTATACAAGAGGTTGTCAAGCAGCGCAAGCCATTTTTTGAAACAAAGTGGTAGGAGTTTCATTTAAAAAATACTTAGTCATTCCTTATTTGAACATATTTTTTGTTGGTTGTAATTATATCTATGCATTTGTTGGTATCTTTAAGTGTACACAACTATGGTAAATTTTTCATCAAAATTCATGTAATTTAAACACAAAGTATTTTCTCCATTGTAAAAAGCGCTATTACCTGCAATACATGTTCATACATAGAAAGTGCTAACCTCTACTTGGAAAGTTTCTCTATATAATTCCACCCAATTCATGCTTTCCATCACTAACTACTCCGATATGGTTATTTACTAATATCTAAACTATTTATTACAATGACATTCATACTATTCAATATCAATTGTAGCAATGATGTTCTTGAATTTTCTTGGTGTGCAAAGGTGGCCTTGTTAAATTGATCATACTAATACTACAATGATCAGCAATTATTCACCCATATAACATAACCATTTTGGTATAGTGGGATTCTACTTTTGGCAATTGACAATTGAAGCCATGTTAGCGAACGATTCGACGTGTTTTTGTGAAAGACTAAAATTACTCATTGCACGATTTCTACCTGCACAATAGAGTTCAAATTAAATTGTCAAACTACGGTGATCATTGTCTATTGATCTACTTGCTGTCAAGGCTAATATATCAATGGCCAAATGAATGAGGCTCCTGATAATGCAATTATCATGCAAAGAACTACAAAATCATTTCCAAAAGAAATGAAATTTCGACGCTACAAATCCCAACAAATTAAAAACAGCAACTCTTATTAATTTCTGGTCAACACCGTACTCGGTCACACAGCTCCGAAATTCACGGAGAATTGGTCTGCAAGTAAGTTAGCATCTTTCATTTTAAAGTGGCAAAGTGGCCACCAGCCCTTTTTTTTTGGTTTTTGAAAAAGTGCCACGATGGCGATCACTTAAAATTTGGTGAAGCATATTATTTCTTCGTACATCCATTTTTTGTACCATAAAACACTTTTCAATCAAATTCATACACTTTTTAATCGAAAATTGACAATTTCATCCATATTATAAATTGGATTGAAACTTTTCTGGCGAAAAAAGATTACTGTTTTCTGGCGAAAAAAGATTTTCACTACGAAATGGTGCTTTCTGGCTCCATTTCGCCCCCCCCCCAAAAAAAAGGGCTGGTGGCCACCAATGAGTGAAAGATACAAGACTCAAAAAAATTTAACTTGGGACTCTTTGAATTGACCCCTTCAACACAACTTACACTGACTCCAATAAATTGTAAGATTCTAGAAGGAGAAGAAAAAAACAAAAACACAAGGTGGCAATCCGTCCGGACACATGGGATTGAGTGACTCAGTCAGCATGGGTATAACATGATTGCTTTTGACAGTGGTACTCCACTAACTTACTAAGGTAGACTGCTCTTAAAGCGACCATTTAAGAGCTGATTGCGTTTTCAGGGAAGCAAAACTCCTTGAAATAATTTTCAGGAGATTTTCATAGGAAGAAAAAAGGAATTAGCATCTAACGCAAGTATTTTTATATTTTTTGGACCTTCAAGGAATTAGTTACAAATTTTTGAAGTTGTAATGCAGTGGTCGCTAAAAGCAACCACCTCTTGAAATGTACACTGCTAGTACACTGAAGAAAGCTAAATGTACCTCTGTAGCATGATCGCTTTTAGAGCATGGGCGCTTTAAGAGTAGTCTACCTCAACGGTGGAAACACCCAGAATTGTCACTGTAAGCAATTCAGCATATTTGGAAGCACCTTTTCCTAAAAATAATATTTTTTTAGCATTAGCAAGTGAAAATCATGAATATTCAGAAAAAATAATAGATTTTTTTGAATGTGGTATGTAATTTATATGATTTTTCAAAGTATCGGCTTCCGAGACCACTGAAACTATCACATAAGGTAGGAGCACCCAATGGTGTCCATTCACCTAATCGCGTCAGTTTCTATATAAGGTATTCAAGATTCTAAAACATAAATGTAGGTAGACTGTAGATAGCTCATCATTTAGGTCAAAAGAAAATAAGCTATCTATAGTCTACGTACATTTATCATTTGAAATGATTATTTTGTGTAGATTCTGACGCCATTAGGTGCAAGAACGTCATTGGATGCTCTTACCTCAAGAGGACCTCAATTGAAATCTGCAGAAATTAGCAGTCAACGAATCAAAGTTAAGTATGTGTCCTTCAAATGCATCAACAATTGAAAGTTAAAGATTTGAACAACACACTAACAAAAGTCTATGGACCCATTTAATGGGAAGCCTTTGGGTGTATCTACCTTAAAAGTACGAGCTTTTGCTATTGTGCCTAGTTATTTAATATCACAAGACTGTTCAAATTTTCATATTTTCATATTTTCATATTGGAAAGTGAAAGGAGTTTTGAATGCACCCAAGAATGGAACATTTGGATAATATATGCAAAAGTTATAATAGGTCAAAGTTTTTATTTGAAGATGTTTAAAAATCATTTCTTCAACATAAGTATATATTGATTTTGGAGATGTACATACAATGATGAAGACAATTTTAGGCAAGGTGTGATTTTGGGTGTATCGACCTTAATCCCCAAAGGGTCTTTTTTTTCATGTTTATGAGGCTCAAAATTGATTCAACATACTCATATCCAAAACAAAGCTAAATTCTTCAAATATACTAGTTATTTTTTTAACAAATCCATCTATAGGATCCTTTAATAACCTTGTTCAAATTCACCCTCCCAAACTTTTAGAGTGAATATCCCTACCAATTGCAAGTTCAATGTGTCTAAACTTCAAAATGTAGAATTTTCTAGCCCTTCGAAAAGGAGAAATTTTGTCTTTCAACATTTTAAGAAAAACAGAAAACTATGTGTCATAAATTTTGCATTTTATTTAACATGCTATAAAATGGATTGAGAATATTAGTAAAAGAATTTAACCAAAAAGATTTGACATTCATCCTTTCAAAATTATAAAGTGGAAGGTGGTATTGAACAAGAAAAGCCTACCAAACTAAATTTTCTTACAAGGAAATTCCAATGGTGAAAATATTATAGTAAAAACTTGGTATTTGTTTTTTGTTTTTTTTAATGAAAAGTTTCAAAATTGAGTTCAAAAGACAACTTCATATGTTTTATCTTTTCTTCATTGCCCCCACAAAATAAAACTCTTTGTAGTTTTCACCTCATTATCTGGAATTGAATGGTTCAAATGTTTTGGAATAGATATCATTTTATACAAACCAATAAAAGTAATGAGTTTTTCAGAAAATATATTTTTAGTTGCCCAATTCAACATTGAAATTTTTAAAAAATCTTCTACTGTTTGCAATATTTATTGAAATGATGTGAAATAAAGCTTCACACATGGATTAGGATGATCCGATGATGAGAACCCATCCTAAAATTTTCATGAAAAAACTTCAAATTATAAAGTCATTATAGCTTTCCAAGTTCTCAAAAATCCTAAGTGGTCTCCCTAGTCTTTTAGGGGTTAATGCAAAGGACCTACAGTGAGGATGCAAAAAACTAGAGGTGCCTTATTAATGGCATTCAAAGAAACTCTATAAACAAACAATTTATCTTTCTATCCATGAATTTGATAATTTTTATTGCAAATTGAAATGAAGCAAAATGATGCACTATCTTAGTGATAGTCCTATATCCTTTGAGGGATTGGACAAGGATATTATCCATTGTAGTCCCATTTTTAGTCAAATCTTCTATCAAAATCTATCCAACATTTCAACCAACAAATTTTAAATTGTGTAGATCAAGGAAATTGGAAGAAGAGCCATAATGGATATTTATTGTATGCCTTAGTGCACCTCATATTATCAATAATAATTTGCAACAAATGTGAAATTATGCAATTCTACATTGAGATGCGCAATTACAGTAGTTTATAGTAGATTTTACTATATTTTAGCATCMATGCACATTATCAATATTAATTTACTCCATCTATGAAATTTGGCAGTTTTGTGAGATGTGCAATAATGGTAATTTATAGTACATTATAATATCTTATGGCATCCAAAATCYTCATGCTGCACTATTACAAATATTTTGATTCTCATTCAATATTCATTCAATTTTCATATATGCATGGTATCAATTTTTAAACTTCATTCCATTAGCCCTAGGGTGTCTTAATTCATCTCCAAAATTGACATCTTGAGAAAAATCATTATAAAGTGCTATTTGGAAGCATAATTTGGATTTGATATACAAATAAAAGTTGTGGACTGAGAATTGTAGATTCCATCTGTATGGTTAGATTCACCAATGATATCACCAATATTTTTTTTATAAATTTTGAAAGGAACATTTCAAAATTCCTTCAAAATTTGATAATAAGCAAAGTATTATCATTTTTGGAGTAAATTTTTTTGGAATGGATTTGAAATGAGGTTCTTTTGACATGCTGATTTTTTTTGGGTTTTGTGTTTTTAAAATCTATGACCTCATTTTGGCAAATCCAATTTTGAACTAAAGTCAAGCAGTCAACCACTTGACATACTTGCACATTGATAATTTTAGAAAAATATGTACTCTAGTAACACCAAATTCAACCCTTAGATAGAAAAACTTGATGTAGTATCCCCACAAATTAAAAAAAAAGCTATCATCCAAGTAGTTAGAAGGATGAAACTGCAGTTTCAATCTCTTCATCATCTAGTTTCTAGACATCGGCGTGCTCCAGGGTTAATGAATAGGTGACTTGCACTATTCAAAGTATCAATTTCAACATATGATGAAAACATCCCAAACCTTGCATGTACACATTTTTGACAAGCAAATTGCTATTGAAAGTGTTTCCCAAAGTACAATTAAACCATTTCTATACTTAATTGTGATTGATTGACGATTGAATTTCCTACTCTTGATTAAGTTATTTAGATTGGAGTACTATGACTAATGGTTTGCAAGCTTTAGTGGCCTGAGAAACTTCCACTATGAAACTTCATAGTAATTACATGCCTTGTCCAAAAATTCTGTTTCTTTCTTTTGAAATTTCATGATTTTTAAACAAGCACTAATAGTTCATAAGTTTTTTGTCTAGTAGAAACTACCTCCGACTATGTTGAATTGCATATTTCAACCGATTTGGGTGTTTTCATCTTAACACTATACAATAGAACTTCTAATAAGCCGAGGAGCTGGGACTCATCTGACACATTATTGCAAAAAGGTAATTAGAATTAGGAAGGGTCATTTGCTCTCATGTTGTTTGTATGTGGGCTAGGCTGAGACTAGTTTTAGGCATTACAGCAAAAACTCTCTCTTACTAGGTCCTTTTTTAGCCGGAAAAAACTTTGTAAGCCAATATATTAAGTTTCAGTCCAGTTCTGAACTAGACCACATTACAAAGGTTGAGACTAAATCTTTGCCAATAAACCTTTGCAAGCCAATATGTCAAATTGATGTGGGACCTATTGAGTAAGAGCATCCCACTCTACCACTACCAAAGGCTCAAATCTGGGGATTGGCTCGGCGAGGCCCAATTTTTTCCCCATGGCACGCATGGCAAAGCCAATACGTAGACCAGCCACGGCCAAATGGGGAGTCTTGTTGTGGCTCGATATGCATTGATTTTGTCTTTATTTACATATTTTGAGATACTTTGGAGACATTTAATGCTTCTCCTTTCTTTGTATGGATGAAGTGGCGCTCTTGGGGGCCATGTTGACTTTGTTCCAATTCTTGAGGTGGAGTTGTGTTGGGATGCTGGCCAAAAAGGAAGGCCTGACTCACTCAATGGAGACGCCAAGCAAGGCCGGCATGTTCTTGTTGGTCGGGTTTGCAGTGGGGATACTCTAAGGGAGGTTCTACTTTATTGTGGAGAGTTTTATTAGTTCAGAGAGTGAAGATTAAGGGAGTCTGCTCTAACAACGAACATTTAAAGGCTGGTCCGCTTTTTTCATAGGTTTTTGTGGACACAGATATTTTTAGCTCATTTTTCAGAGAAAGAAAAAAGGATGTGGAACTTAGCACAAATGGTTTCATCCCTTTTCAAGCATTTTTGAATTACATATGAATTTTCAAAGATTTGGGGCAGAGGCACCTATTTGTGACCCTAGGTCTTCCAAAATCTGTCCACTTGCAACTTGTAAAGAGATGGGAGGAAATGAAAGACAATGATTGGCTCTTGCAATAAAAATTAATTTTTTCTTGATTCACTCAGTGGTAAATACGGTCCATTTAAAGATCACCTCATATCCATTCTACAGCTATTTATAGGGGTAGTTTCAAGGTAAATTTTAGAGCATTCTCCCTTGTTAGAAGTTTTACTCTAGAATCAACTTGAGTAATATGGAGTAAATCAATGCCGGCTTCCAAATTTCCAATCCCCTATTCCCCTAAAAGCCGAAGCTTGGGCGCCAATTCCAAGACGATCAGATGATGCATGACGACTTCAATCAATCCACTGTACAGAATATGGTAAGACCGTTACTCTACTGTACCCACAAAAAAATGATGAATTAGAATGAATCAACTCCTCTTCTTTGTCCAAGCTAAAGCACGAAGTTAGGTTACTGTAGTATCATAGAAGTAGTACTGTAGAACTACAGTACTGTAGTAGAAGTCGGTATACTGTAGCCCTACGCTACACCCCTCCACACTCCGCCTCGGGAAGTGGCCGAACACGGAAACCCTCCGGCCGGCCGGCCGGCACTCCGCGCCCAGTGACCGGTTTGAAAAAAATTGGACCGGCAAACTTCGGCGCACTCGCTCGCTCCCCATCATTTCTCCGAATAAGTTGCTGGAACAGAACAACCGAAGTTCTACTACAACCAGTAAAACTTCAATTTTTATTTTCCCACCATCGACAGAGATGGCATTTCATTGCAAAAGCGCAAAATTACTACAAATCCCATCCGCTTGGGAAGGGATCTGCCGGCAGCATAATAAATGAACCCTCATTACAATGCCAGATTTGAATCAGGGAATCAAGGCGGAATCCTGCAACAACTGTAGTTGGTTGCAGTGTTAGCAAGCTGAGAGAAAGGATTAGGTTGGGAGGAAGCCGTAACTTAGCAAAGAATTCCGTGTTAATTTATTGTTTTCCATGTCCGTCGTGTATCGATTTATGTTTTAAAAACACTACAAAAAAACTTGCAATGCAGATTTGTGTGAGGGAATCAATCCTGCAACAGTAATTAGTTGCAGTGTCAGCTGATAGATAGGAATGGGTAGCGAGGAAGTAGCAAGGAACTTGTTGTTGATTTCCTTCAGTTGTCGTGTGTCAATTTGTGTCTAGAAAACCCTAAAAAACAACCTTGCAAATGCAGATTTGAAAGTCGGAATCCTGCAACAGTGATTAGTTGCTACGTTGCGAGGAAGTAGCGAATCCTTGTTGTTCAGTTGTTATCATTTTCCGTGTTGTGGTGGTGTAACAGGAGCACGCGCGCTACCGGGAAGTAACTGCAGTGTGAATCATGGCCATAGCTATTGTACTGTTGTGACCACTTTCAAACCCGGAAGCTACTTCTCCCTTGACTTGTTCAGCCGATTCCGTGCCCGGATTTTTTCCCAACATGCTAATTAGTGCTAATTAGTGCTGCGGCTGCGCTGGCCTGCAGCATCTTCCAGGTCCGTATTTTAGGCATCTATGTCTTCGTGGCCTCGTGGGTGTGATCATTTCCACTCTGTAGAGAGTTCAGTTTTGGGTTTCCTCTTTTAGGGTGTGACGAAGTTTTAGTAGGGGACCTGGCACAAGACAGTCACTTGCATCAAGTGTGGAAGCTCTTCCATCAATCAGATTCGTCACCACCAGCGTGGGGTTTAGAAGAGCTTCGTGGTTCCGAAGCTCTGAAGATGTAGCAATTACTGTTTTCGCAGAGTTTGAGTGAAACAGATGCTTGAATGAGCATGTTTTTCACAAGTAGCYCCTTGTGACGGACAATTGTCTGGATTGCCTGGAAGCTTTGGAAGCTTTGTCCGGATTGACAATTGGAAGCTTTTGTTTTGGAATCGAGCTGTGACGATGATGCGATCCGAGTGTTACGGCGTTGTCCGAATCCGTCGTCATGACGAATCCCCATCAGTAGCGCCATCGTCGCCGTTACGAAACACAACTCTCGTGTTGGCCCCTTCCAAGTGGGTGCAATATCGTTGGCTCGGCTTGAACGCGTGCATGCTCGGCAGCGCCATGGCCATGGCGCGTGTAAGCGGCGAACCAGAGATTCTTCTCGAAGGCCTTCTCAACCACGAGCCCCAGATCGTCTGCAACAACGGCTTCTTCTTCGGCATGGGAGTCGATTCCGTCTCAACGCTCTGTTCCTTATGCGTCATGTTCATCGCAGGCTTGAGTACAGGATTCTTATGGAAACGACAACCCCAAACTCCAGTAGAATCTTCGTCCCCCACTTTGATGCCATCCCGGAAGACGAAGAGCCTGAGGATTCTGTCCACCCTGGGCTCCTTGAAACAGTACAGACTCAAGGAGATCGTGGATATGACGGATCGGTTTGAGCTTGAACTTGGGAGAGGAGGACAGGGGGTGGTCTACTTCGCCTCGCTGCCGGATAACCGCGGCAAGGCCGCGGTGAAGCGGCTGCAGAAAATGAAAGCGGACAAGGTGGGGGATAAGCATGATCACGAGGTTATTGAGAAGGAGTTTTGGGCGGAGCTTACGACGATTTCGAGGTCAGTAGGGATTTCAAACTACTGGTTTTCGTTACATGTCATTGGATCTATTCTCTTGAATGTGATGAAATAACCTCACTTGAATGTGACTCGTGATTTTTCGGTGATTGTGGTGGTTGTGGTACGTGTGCAGTTCCCCTTCGTACGACATCAAGGAGAACAGCATTATGGTGAAATGCACAGTGGCAGGGTCCAAGCTGGTGTTGCGGTGCAAGATATGGCCGACGCCCCGGAATTTTGGGTTGAACAAGGTGGAGGCTTCAATGGAGGGGTCCGTTCTGTGGAAGAAAGGGCTGTGGTGGTACAACGCCAAGAGCAGCCGCGAGTTCACCGTCGGGGACGATGTCAAGGTCATGGCCGAATGGCATGTCGCACTGCGTACCAACTGGGACGCGCTCCCTGCGAATGACCCTCGCCGCAAGCAAGGCCCCTTCTGCATCGAGTATCTGGCTCTSAAGGACCACAGTGGGAAGCCCCTCGTTGATTACCAGGGTGACAAATCGCCTCTGCGACAGTCCACGGTACAATTTCTCACGGGAGAGTCCGGGGAATCGCAGTTGATTTACCCTAAAAACCCTAAAATGCAACTGCAACTGCAAACGTCATTCCTATTCCTTCGCTCGGCTTCCCTTTTTTCTTGGCAGAAGAAATGGAGGATTAAGGCAACTGCTCTTGATTGCATCCTGTTTCTAATACGAACCAGTACAGATTCTTGCCTAGGGTTGATTATGGGTGCGGCTGTTTTCAGCACTTTGAGAGTGCATAGTTGATTCACTCTGAATGCTAACGGAATCTGGAATTTCAATTTCAGCTAACCGTGATGTCCCCTATTTATCAAATCCTCGCTCATTCTGGTGATCGACGTAGCAATCTATAGCCCATCTGACACACTGCTTCCAGATCTGGGCTGATTGCGATCCCAATCTGATTCTCTWTAGTATCTTCTTATCACCCTCTAGGGTTCAAACTTCCCAAGCTGTCTTCCACACCAAGTTTCATGGCATTAGGTCAAGAATGTTATGAAACCTTGTGGTGAGTGTAGTAATTCCTGGTCTGACGTTCTTTTTTACATACCGACTAACAATTGTTATTGTGATCTGCTGCAGCAACTAGAAAAGAGAGCAAGAAGAGAGAGCAGTGGCAGTGGCAGTGGCAGTAGAAGTGGCTCTGGCTCTGGCTCAGAAGAACGTCGGAAGGGCAACCATCGGCAGCAGCTCCTTCGGCGGTCCTCCAGTCCCAACTAACTTCTGCATCCCATCCTTAAAATGCACCCTGARTGAATGAAATCAGCAACACCTCCAGGGAAGAGAGATGTTCCTCCATGTTACGTCACCCAAATCGCCTTCAGGTCTGAGTCTTTACTTGTTTTATTGTTTCTGCCTGCAATTTGAAGCTAGAGCCACTCGAAATTCATGAAATGTGCAACAATTGTGGAGATTGAAAGGTTCAATTTGTGGAAACCCTTAATTTGATTTGAATAGCAACAAGTTGAATTGAGGAAGAGAGGTTTTCACTCTATCATTTTGAATCGRCTGTCATCAGGATGCGACAGGAAGGTTAGCAAGGAGTTGAAGGAAAGGAGAAGTTTAAAACGCTGGGTGGATGCGTGAAGTGGTGKGGGAGTATTTTGCTGGCCGTTGCTTGTAGCYATCCTTTCCAGACCTTTCCTTCRGCTCTGCRATTTTACAATTTTGAAACTAGAGTTTGTACATAGATTTATCGATGAGCTTGAGTCTGCTTTGAAATATATGATCTTGGAATAAATTATGTTGCAAAGAATGTTGTCACGTTGTTACTTTTCAATATGAATGGCGTTTTCGCACGTGTACTCACGCGGAAGTGGTCATTTAGTGAACTGAAAGAGCATTTTTGGTTGCAATGAGCAGAATAATGTGATGGAGTTTGTTTTGGAATGAAGGTTCTGTAGTTGACCATGGCACTGTAGAATTGTACTCCCTAGGTATCAGGTGGACACTTATAAGTAAGCTTACAGAATGTATCATAAAAGAGCAGTATGATGTATCAATGGAAGCTGGCATAATCTACGACCAATCATCTCCTGCTCGGGAAACGAATATTTACAAATTAAGGGAATGTGGGCACGTGCTTCTGATGCAACTAAGTCACCCCAGAAAATTCCAGAATTTAATCAAGTTGAAAACCTGCACTGGTTAATGCAGTTATGATTGTCTGGTAATTTGATGTAAGATGATGTGCTGACCGGATGCAAAGCCTAAAAGCCATCGTAAGTCCTGTGTATTCAGCTCCAAAGGGCTACATAGTATGCAATTTAGAAGTCATTAACGAATGTAACATGCCGCCTGAACCCTATAATCCTTYGRGTGCTTCAAAAGATTAYATCATTCTTCCATTGCATCACCTTCCAAAACTTGTACATGTTGTCGAAGTTGTGTAATTTTGGTCGATAGAACAGCTGCCACAACATCAATTATGAATACATACCGAAGAAAACCAACATAGAGATAATGCATCATCATCCAAACAAGTACCTTCGAGAACTTCAAGACATGGATAAGTGCAATTTCCTAATCAAGGCACAAGACAAATTCACAGAGGTGAGAGCCCTACCAGTATGTCCATTCTTGAAATCGTAACCTTTGGAACGAGTATAGCTACGAGGATTAGGCTGCTGGTGATTGCGCAAATATTCCTTTCCCTCCTGCACGATGACAAGACAATTAGATTTGCAAAGAGACAACATGGGAGTCACTTCGATCTGAAAAAATGTGAAAGGGACAAGCTTGGAAACTTGGAGCGGAACTTGCCTTGGTTATGATACAAAGATCCACATTACTTCCACTGCCGAGATCATTGAAGATACCGGCACATATGGCAGCGGACACAATTTCCATTGCTTCCTCTCTCTGGCACTCAAAATACAGTCATTCATATCCCCACATCTAGACATCTATACTTTAAATCAGACTGTATATTTTGTTTGTTATGGTGAGATCTCTAGCACCGAGTGTCCTCCAATTGAGTTTTTGGTACCTTCAAAAAACCCTCAATGAGGAGAAGGTGCACGGACGTTGTTTCTTAACGTTTAGACCTATAAGGTGAAAGATATTGAGTTTCAAAGTTTTTATGAATTAGAAAATTAGGAAATTACTGTTATTTTTATTTTGACTGTAGGAATGGCATAGACGCACACTAGTAATATAACATATTAATTTAGGTTGTTTTATTTCGTTTTGTTTGTTTTAGTGGGATCTCTATCACCGTGTATCCCCTAGTTGCATCTAGGTGACCGTTATAAAGTCCTATGCAAAGAGAGCTGCACTGACTTTGTTTTGTGGCATTTTGACTTACAACAAAAAGAATATTGAATTATGAATTTATCAATGAATTTGATATTTAGAAAATTACTTTTATTTTCGTTTTGTTTGTTTTGTTTGTTATGGTGAGGTCTTCAAAACCGTGAGTCCCTTGGACAAGTTCATGGTACCACTAGGAAGCTCTCTACGAAGAGAGGTGCACAGACTTTATTTTGTGGTGTTTCGACTCACAACAAAAAAAATATTGAATTGTGGAGTATTTATAAACTAAAAATTTAATTAGAAAATTACTTTTATCTTTATTTATCAGGATGTTGCAACTTGTCTACGTTACATTCATTTTTTTAGGACTATGCGTCCGTTGCTCGAGTTCTTGGTACCTTTGGAAAACTCTCTATGTAGAGGGGTGCACAATCTTTTGTTTCATGGCTTTCAGACTGAYGACAGAAAAAAAAAATATTGAAGTTTGAAATTAGGAATGATTATGATAAATTTTAAAAAAATAGAAAATTACTTTTATTTTCGTTTTAATATGTTGTGGCAACGGCACAAGGCATACTGTTTTTTGTTTGTTTGTTTGTTTTTAAATTGCATAAGATGCTAAGTAGCTTTTTTTGTTTTATAGCCCATCATGTGGAAAACAACAACAATTAGAAGGCCTTCGAGACACCATGATTGCATCCCCCATCCCCATCCCCACCCCCACCCCCAAGTCTTGGAACTTGGGACTTGGAACCCACCCCCAAAACTCTCCAGAGGAAGAAATCTCTACAGTGGTTAGCCCTGGCCACAGGGCCCCATGGTTCCCATGATCCCGCATGATTTCTGTCATGCCTGATTCTCCTCATTGGGTGAGGGGAACAGGCCCCGTTCCAATGTTCTGGACGTGCCCCCAGCATATGTGCAAGGATGTCTAGCTGAGAACAGCCAATTGGGGGGTCCCCAAAAAACAACCCCACTCCGTCAGTTGAACTTATAAATTTATGATCCCCTTTTTCATTTTTAACCTTTTCCTTGTGGGACAACCAAACCTCATACAGTACTGTACAGTCCAGGGCCTCAAAAATAAATTAAGTATTATTACAACCTAATATATAGTCCYGKGCCGGGAATAAATTAGTATGACCACCTAATACAATWCAGGGCCTTATTACAGTGRGCCAGTGGGGGCTCACGACTACAGTATTACTATTGCTGATCCAAGTTCAAGTAGACGTAGGTGACCACTTAGAGGAAAGTCAGCCCCTCCTTGTCCCCACCTTTTGCGAGGTTCCATTGGCTTTGCATGGCTGCCCTTTGGTTTGGAAACTTCTTTATCTACAAGATCTTAGTTTATAAAATATTGAGATTTGTTTCACCCTCCCAAGAAATTGCCATTGAAAACTTTGAAGAGGACACATTGTGTCCTCTTAGTCCTTGAAGGGTTAAAAAAACATGAGACCCAATTAGGCTTCTTAGGAAGTAAAGGGTTAATGCCCGAGTTGTTCCTAATTTCAAGGAATTGCAGAGATGTTATAGCTTCTACTATTCCACGTTAGGTGTGAAAGAATGGAAGTCAAAAGTGAAGTAGCGCATGTTGAAATAAAGTGGCAAAAGTGACAAATTTTTTCCCTTTCCAGAATTGCTCTAGTGGTATTAATTTTGATCATTCTTCGAGCAATGTTGGTGTAGTGACGTTCATTGATGTTTTTTATATTCAATTTTGACAATGTCTTGTAATTCAACTCTAAGAAATCTTCAACTTACAAGAGATTTGTTAATAGGAGTTTTGGTATAGTTTTGAATTGAATTCTTAGCCACCTTTGATTGGTTAGCCTGAGGTTGTATTCACTAGTAGAAAACGCAGAAATTTTAACAAAATTCTGTTGATTTGGGCGCGTTGTATCGGTCACAATTCAATTGATTTCAACAAAAATCTGTTACTTTTAACAGATTTTTGTTGAAATCAATAGAACAGTGACCGGTACAACGCGCCGAAATCAACAGAATTCTGTTAAAATTTCTGCGTTTTCTACTAGTGATTTCGATTCCCTTTGCAAGTATTGAATTGCTATAGAGTCTTTCRAATGTGACATTTTTAGATTCTTTTGCTTTAGGGTGTTTGAACTAGCTTCAATTGTTGTCCATCAAGTTGTGAAGAGCCAATTTGGTTTGAGACAAGTATATTTGGATTTATTTTAAGGAGGGAGTATCAATTTGTCAACTTTCAACCTTTGTATCTCTTTCTATGCATCTTTAAAGAGATCTCGACCATTCTTGTAAAATAAATGAGCTTACCCTACTTTGTTCAAAAAATAATCTTAATMGACAAATGTCGGTAAGTTTTAATCTATTGTATGAACATTGTTAGTAGAATGTAGAGTTCATAAATAGATAATACTCATACCTCACAATATTATGATTGTGCTAAGTTCTTTAATTCATAATTAGATATGCAATTACTAGTTTCAATACATTGAAATAAAATTTTAGATTATGTTTCCATGGGATTTTGATGATTATGAATGAAGTTTGTATCATTTTATAAAACACCTATAGAAAACAAATACCTTCAGCTCATCTCTTTGATACAATATAATTTTATGCAGTAGAACACCTAAAATCCCAATTTTCCGATTCAATCAGCTTTATTTAAATTTCTAACTTGATAATTCATATCTAAATCAATAAGACTTTCAAAAATAAGAATATAAGTAGGTCAGATGCACCTTCTTTAGGGCATTCAAGAAATACTGATTGAAAAATGTTTAGAGGTGTACAAGTGCAATCTTTTTGAAAACGTGGATCCCTAAAGTTCGAAGAGTCCTCTCGAGGGGGTCTCATCAAGGTCTAGACAAGCACATATAGGTTAAAATTTAAGCAAGATTTTTTGAAACTTTTTTTCAAGTTAGAAAAATTGATAAGCTTTATGGTAATACAACTTATATTTCAGTTGGTGCGAGAAGCAAAAGTTATGCTACAATCCAGTGAAAAGAGGCTATCACCTCGAGTTTTCCATTTCCTCCCCCCTCCCTCCAAACAAAAAATTCAGAACCGTTGATATAAAAATAAAAATAAATCTCTCCCCCCCGGATACCGTTGATCTTCAAAACATCTTTGGATACGAATACAAGTAGAATTACAGTATAGATATTGTACAATATACAATGTATGATGTACAGATATGTATATGGATACATATACTATACACATATGTGTATTATATGGATACAAGTACTACACGGATACAAGTACTATATGGATACGGATACGKATACGATATCAATACGAGATACAATGATAATACAATGATATGGGATTTATCCCATATTGAATGGCACTCCATCCTCACCTCAAAATTACAAATGGAGGAGGGGGGAGCAAAACAATTAACATAATTTAATTTAAAAAATTTCGGGGTACCAAAGAATTAATAAATACAAATTAGATTTTGGATGCATTATGACACTTTTGTCACAATGCACTCAAAAGTGGTTGTACTAGCCAGCCAGCCACTGAAAAGTTATGCTACATTAAGTCCAAATAGGTGAAGACCCGCAACAAAATATATCTAGAATAGTTTGAAATAATTTAATCAAAACATTTGTAGACTATATTTTTGTCTATTTGGAAAGATTTGATTCATTCTATTTGGATGAGTGATGCAAAAGTTATGAAGCTTCTTGTTTTGTCGGCAATCTTAGTAAATTTTTGAGAAAATAATGCTTCAAGTTTGTATATGAACTCAATTTTAACATTTTTTCAAAGAAAGATACTTGCACATGACTTACGTTCTTTTCTAGGAACAACCTTTTTTTTAGTGTGTTTCAATTTCATTTTAGAGCTATTAATAATTTAGTTTTTCCTTTCTGGACCACAATCAATATCTTACATGATAGTGATGGAGTGATTAGTGACCACATAAGGCACTTCCAACTTTTCAATGTGAAATTCATTACAAGGATTGACTTTTAAAGCATTCCATGTTAGAAAATATCGTGATTGTAGTAGGTAGTGAGATGACCATCATGGATTCAGATTTTGTTGGCTATGGGGTGGTCTACAGACCCTATTGGGCCATGGAAAATTGAACACTTCAAAAATTCCTAGCAAATTCATACTTTATCGAAAAAATATAATATCAATTGCACTTGCTCTTTATCACACCTGTCTTTAAGTGGGGAGAAGATTGAAAATTTTCAACATAGCATGAGGCCAAACTCCAAATTTTGACCACAATGGGATGTCTTACCTTACCACTAAGAAAAATGAAAAGAAATGTTCATTTGTGTCCCCAAAACAATAAAAAAATAAAAAATAAAAAAATAAAAAATATTGTCTAGGTGGCAGACTGACAAGTCTCCAGTCTTGAGCTAGGTGACTTAACTAAGAGCATCCCCACCCGACTTGCAAAACAGATGAATTGTCCAAGGCGGCTTGCAAAAGTGCCTCACCCGTCTTGCGAAACGGATGAACTTCTTAAGAGGTTGGCTCCAAAACCTCTAGCGGCTTGCAAAAGGGGGTGGTTTTGCAAGCCAAAGCTTGGCTTGCAAACTGCATAAGACAAAATAAAGTGCATGAAAAGTCAACATGAGTGGGTATGGCCTCCTATGAAAAGTCGCCACTATAATTTGCTATTGACCTTGCTATTGTCCTCCTTGGCTTCTTAACCCTTAAACGACGCCGAGGACGTTTTGCGTGAGATGAATGGCAAAGAATCTTTCCTTGTAGGACATAAATGCAATCATTCATCCTCGATATTAGGGGTGGAAAGGGGAGATCTTCTACAATACTTTGACTTCCAGTGAGTATATTTAGCTTTTTCAAAGTAGACGATGTCACACGGTATCAAAATGCATGATTTCCACGGTCACAGGTCCGTCCTTCAAGGGTTAACAAGCTATGGGTGGGGTGTCCTGCTTGGGAAACGGATGCCCTCCCATTTTGCAAGCCAAATCCCACCCACAGTTTGCCACGCAGGTGGAGATGCTCTACTAACTGAAGTATTTCAGCTCGTTGCTTGCTCCTACAGAACTAATGCCAAATTATTGATTTTCTAGTTGACGATGCCGGAGTAGAATAGTACCACGACTTCCTTTTTGGTCTGCTACAGTCCCGTCCTCCCAACACACTCAACTGCATTCCTATATATCCTATATAAAAAAGAAAAGAAAAAGAAAAGGTAAAAGCCACGAACCCAAAGGTACAATCAGTAGGTTCCAATGAGCTGACGAATGCTGAGTGCTGCCCTGAGGGAAGCCAGCCTTTAGCCTTTTAAAGTGCACTTGGGGGGGCCTTTTAGGTCAGTAAAACAATTATTTTAATATTTTAATACTAAAGCTACATAGGGCCCCTGTCTTGGCTGACTCGGAAGGCCAAAAAAAAAAACTCCGCAGGCAAGGACTGACCAGGCCCAAAGTCGGCCACGATTCCGTCCGTCGGTTCTCTTTCCCATCATGGCCCAACAATGGACGGCGTGGATGCCTCCCTGGAGTCATTAGACGGTTCCGATGCGGCCTCCTCACTGACAGAATCCGTGGCCCCCTTGGCTTTTCTCCTTTTCTCTCAGGCAGTCAGGCAAGTCATGGTCCTCAGTCACTTCAGGCAGGCACGTCCTGCCGGGTGAGTGCCCTTCCGGGAACGCCAAAGGGGAACGTCGTTCGTGCGAAAAGTGGAAGTTTGTCCCAACCAAGGGGCATTTGAAAAAATAAATAAAAAAATAAAACACCCACTCATGGAGTGAGGGGCTCCTGGCGGGAAGGACGGAACCATCATTTTTTTTTTCATTTTTTTTTTAAACACATGGACAGACAAGTTCCATTGACGGGACCATCATTTCATGGTACCGGTGGGCGGTTGGTCGTGGGGAGGGAGGGCTTAATTAAATAAATTTATAAAAAAATCTGTGATGTTAATTCAGTTACGATTGGACCCAGTTTCTTCAATTTTTTTTAATTTTAATTTTTTTTTTGGCATTCAGTTTTCTCTGTAATACTAATAAAATAATAAGAAACCTGAACCTGAACCTAACTGAATTGCATCATTCTTTCGAGAGAGAAAAGAATAGCAAGCGACGGAAGCTCAAACCCCAAGAGGATTTGTTGATCATCACTCTGCCTGGCTGCTCTGCGGCTAGGTTCAATATCGATATCATACGTGGCAGTGCCTGTTCGGTGATTATCCTTCTTTCAATTCCCGATTTTATCACAGCTACTTCGGTTATTCATTGCCTTTAATTTAGCTGTAATTTTTTTTCGAAAAAGTTTATCAATTTCTGTGATGGAATTTCAGAAAACTTAATTTTTTTGTCCAACATTCTCATTTGCTTATGGCATACTGACTATTGATTCTTTTGGAATGTTAATACTCTCTAGAATGACCATGGATTCCCACACTTTTAATCTCAACGGACCCACTACTAGAAAGGAGGTCAATTTGAGCACCAAAGAATAGTAGAAAAGCATGGTGCTAGAAGCGCAAGTGGATACCCACGTGAGTATCCATATGGGTCTTCTAGCACAATGCCCTATTCTTTGGTGCTCAAATTGACCTCCTTTTTACTAGTGATTCCATTGCTAGACAAATGATGGTCTGTCATTGGATGGGGACAAAAAATCATTTTTCTCTTTCATGATGTGGGACTATTAAAGCATTGTGTGTCCTTCTTCTTTTTGTTTTTGAAACACTTGGACAATGGCCTTCTTTTAGACCTGGATTAGGCAAAATTTGGACCAAGGTTCAACCACCTAACATTCTTGAGCTTGAAGGCATGGACACCCTTGCTTCACTATAGAAAATCTTAAAAGAAAGGTTGTCATGTATTGTAACCCATTGAAAAAAAATCCATACCTTAAGTTAGGTTGTTTGTTTTGTTTTGTTTTGTTACATTGAGATCTCCTGAATCGTGCTTCATCAATCACGTTCTTGGTAATGTCGGAAAGCCCTCAACAAGGAGGGGTGCATGGGCTTTGTTTCGTGGCGTTTGGACCTACGGTGCGAAGGTTATTGAATTTTAAAATTTTTATGGATAAAAAAATTAGAAAATTACTTTTACTCTTATTTTTTTAATTGTTGCAACTACAATTAACAATTATCTACACACTACACTAATGATGGTAAATAGTGTTACCTACACTAATTGATTTATAACAGCCATAAGTTTTTACTCTTAATGAATATTTTTACCAACTGTAATACTATTAGGATCCATGCACTCGGTAAAAATATTCATGAAGAGTAAAAACTTATAGCATTTCTAAAGTACTTAGTGTGGGTAACACTATTTACCATCATTAGTGTAGTCTTCACTATAAGAGCATCTCCACTCCCCACCCAGCCAAAAGGGGCGGGCAACCTCAATTGGCGTGTCCAATGAGGGAGTTGGGCCTTCCTTTTTTGCTATCACCCCACCGCAACTCCGCCTAGAGACACAGGAGGAAGTCAACAGGGCCTCTCCGAGCACAGAGAAGCAATTAATGTCCCTCGAAAAGTGAGCAAAGAACAAAATTCACCCATACAGCCTCACGGGCAAGCCACCCCAATTGGCCGTCCGACCTTTACAATTGGCCGCAGCCGGCCAACTTTTTGGCTTCCCCGTGTGTGCCGTGGGGGAAATAAATGGGGCCGGCCCGCCCAATCCCCGGGTTTGCTTGATTGGCCCTGTGCGGTGGGGATGCTCTAACACAAAGGGACCCCAACCTCAACCTCGTTAGTTATGTATCCAACATTGAGGTTAAGTCTAGTAATGTGAATGCAAAAGCTGGCTATGGGAGATAATATCCCTCTCCACTCCTGTAGCTCAGCATGTCATATCTTGTACCCCAGACTCTGCTTTCTATATTACCTCAATCATCCTGCACGATGTAATTTACAGGTGTAGTAAAGGAACTTATCAGTGGAGGTATCCTTTTACCACCTTGCTCTCAATTTTGTCCACGTGTAACTTAGTAGTGACGGCATTTCTTCTATTGCCCAATTGTACCGTATACAGGTACGGACTGCATGAGGGCAGAATTGTTAGATTATCATATAAGCTTACAGGTACTGCTTACAGGTACTGCCTGAGGGCAGAATTGTTAAAATACTGTATTTGGTAATTGGTATGGTGGAGTTCAATAGCAGTTGCCTTTTAATCAATGGGGTTTGGTTGCCTTTTGGAGCATGAAATGTGGCATGCACTTGGCCTGAGTGTTGCCCCTGGTCTGTTGTACTGTTTCCCCTGTTAATGGAAATCGTCTGTGTGTTTCAAAAAATAAAAAAATGTGGCATGCACAGTGCTACAAGGTGAGCATTATAAACAAACCATAACCTGCCGTAACAGAAAGAAAAAGAGTATGAGTCAAAGGCACTCAACTGAAGTCCCCCAGGTCCGTATTGAAAATGCCATGGCTGGACTGCTGGAGGCAGGAAGTTAAATCCTCCATTCGAAGTGGACCCAGAAGGATTCACTAGAGGTAAAAGTAAAAAAATCCCCCTATTTTGAGTTGTGTCTAGGGTATGGTTTAGATCTCTCCTGGGTAATTTGTGGTCTCCAATTGCAAATACGAATCCAGAATTTGCAAGAAAATAAATTATGTGAAAAAAAAAATTCCAACGTTTTTACCCATGGTGATTCGAGCCAGCTGGGCTCAATTTGAATGGAGGATTTAACGTCCTGCTTGCTGGAGGGCCAAGAGCCCAAGACATGGCCATGGACACGACAGTACTGTAATGTACTGTATGTGCATTGAATCTCTCCCCTGCCAAAGTACGCAAGGAATTCAAGCAGTCTCCTAAAAGGACACCAAACAACAACACCAGTACACCATATTACTTTATGACACAACCCTGACCACTTGAGAAAGGCTACACTAGGCTTTAAGGTGGGGACTGGGCTTTTCAGTTCCAGCCACGTAGGAAGGAGGTAAGAATGATAATTGGCGTGGGGAAAAGTCCATGAAGTAGTGTACGAGGACAACTGACTGCACTCGGATCACTCACTGGCTTGGAGGGGGCAAATTCTGGAAGCCCTGTTGATAAACGTAGCGCAACATCCACCTGGGTACAGTTAATGRAGTCACTAATGGACTCACTAATTACGCACTGTCGGGTTACTACAGGGGAGCCTCCTGAACCCAGTCAGAAGTTACTGGGCTGATTCCGGGCTGATTGGTCGTTTGAATCGCTAAAAATAGGCCTAGGTTTAGCCCAGATTAGACGCGGTAACCACGGCTGGGCGTACCTTAGCGGCCGCTAAGTTTAGCGGGGGCGGGGGGGGGGAGCAGTGAGTGACTGTTTGTACTTGTGTGATGGAGGCGAAATCATGAAGCAGCACGATGGATCTAAGGAGCGATGGCTTCGGGCCCAGCTAGGAACTGAATTGTCTGGCGTGCATGAATGAAATGCCGTAGCGGCAATGACGATCAAGGTATTTGAGCGCTGGCGTGGTGTCAGTTGGCTGCTGCAGGAGGGGCGGGTGGCGATGGCGCTGCGCTCTCACTGGCATGGATGCTAAGAAAGCTCAAGTAGCTTATTATTACTGTGACGTCGACATCCCTGGGCTGCAGCAGCAGATGCGTCTTGGAGCTTGAAAGCGGGGACTGTAGAGATTGATTCTTTGTCTCCCCGCCCGCGCCTTCCCGATTAAGCAAACCACCAGCACTTGCGAGGAGAGACGGTGTTGTAGAGCTAGCGCCGGGGTCGTGCATGGTGCGCGAGGATCTTCTCTTGCTTCTCGCGCTGTCGCGCAACAGCTGCTGCTGTTCCTTCTCGTATTCGGATCTCCGAGAGCATTCCGCTGTCCTTTTTTCTCGTTGTTTCACTGTTTCTGGTTTAGGGCGGTGGTGCGCGACGGCATCATCAGCACCTGTTACTTCATCAGCGCCCGCTCGTACTCGATGCTACGATTATACAGTAGTACTTTGTGCTGTGTGTTCTAGTACGGAATCACTGTCTCGACCTACTTTTCTCGCCTGTCGTTTCACGGGCTTCACACACCTGGACGTGCTCCTGATAGTGGCGTTTCCTAATAGCTTTTCCATTTTGTAGTGCCCCTGGCCAGTGCGGCTTCACGATTGAGGATTTTTGTTTCACGCCGGTGTGGAGGTTGAAGTTAGAGCGCAGCAGGCTGGCGTGCCGTTGAGGCGGGGAGGTTTTGGGTGACTGGATTTGCTTTAGATTGACTCAAACAGGTCAGAAGCTCCCGCTTCGTGTGCTTCAACAACGATTCAAGGCTGCTGTGCATCATGCTATGGACCCGGTGGCCAACGATGCAGTCCAAACACTCGGCGTGGTAAGCTGTACTTCAGCCTTCTCACTGTCATTTATGGTCTTGCTACATAGGTATGATTCTCCAGCATCACACCGGGGGCCTGGTTCTTGGACTCCTATTTTTCATGTTTTTCCCTGGAAWTSTGGATTAGAGATGCCATGCATGAACACAGCTATTTTTCTGCTGGGTGACGTGATACTTGCCCTGGGTCCATTTTCGTACCTGCAATGTTGACATCATGTTTTTTCAAATGGTCTGGCAGATTCATGTTAGAGTTTCCCGGAGTGGAAGGATTCACGTTGCGAACTATGGAACAACTGCTAAGGTCTGAATTTGAGGACTTTTTGTGTGATTCTAGTATGGATTGACCCACCCTTCGTTGTCAAGTGTCGTTACATAGGTCTTTTGCTTGAATATTTGAATTAGTAAGGGTCATCCTCATACTGCTTGTGGAGGATATATGCTTTATCAACATCCGTATCGCCTACGATCTTTTGATCTATGTGTCGATGGAGTTGAAACTCCCATTCAAAATTTCCTTCAAAATTTCTTTCTTTTAATACATAGATTTAATCGGTTCCAATACAGATTGTCAAAGCAAAGCAGCAAAGAGACGGCTCAGTGAATGTGATGACGAGAGGTGGACAGCGCTTCAGAATCTTGTCCGTCTGGACTCAACCTGATGGCGCTGTAATATTCTAAACCTCCTCAGAGGTGCCCGGTGACCTTTCTGTCTAGATGAGTTTTGTGGACGAAGCATTCCCGAACAGGATGCTTTCTAATACGATGTATGTGAATATTGATGCAGCTATTTGCTCAAGTCCAAATCATTGAAGAGGACACGAAGACACTGGGAGATTTTCCTCGTCATTTGAATAGTGCGTTTAGTTCGGCGGCCAGTGCCTTTAATCGAAGAAATGGCCGATGTAAACAGTATCCCTCTGGGTTATTAACACATTGTAACGATGAGAAAACTCAAATTTCCAGTGTGGATGAATTCATCGAAGAATCAGAGGATGCAGAGCAACATGGCCAGCACCAGGAGGATATKCTCGGGTTAGTTCCACACTCTTGTTGAAATACTTTCCTGTCTATACACAATTACACAGAAGCATGGTGCTTTTGGAGAGCAGTTTGACCATTCTATTGCTTTTTGCTGAACTGTGTGTTCCCCTTCTGCAGAGTGGATCAGGCGGCWGAAGAGGATAGTGATGTCGAGGATGGAGCATCTGATGAGGAGAGAACTGGAGACCTGGATTGGTGAGTTTCTGTTTTTCGATTTCTGAATGCGCTGGTGTGGAAATCCATGATTTGGCACTCAAGCATTTTATGTGGAGGCTCGCATCGCATACCAATATGAGCGTCATTGCGTTTTGATAAGCTTTCAGGTTGACGTCCTTCTTACTTCTCTGATTCAGCTACATGCGCATGTCTGTTCTCAGGAACGAAAGCGAGGACTTAATCGCTGCTCTTACTGAGGAGGATGAACAGGATTCYAGCGATGAAGACGACGATGGTACTGATTCTCGCTGCGGAAGACCTCGAGACGAAGRTGGCAATGGTACAGATTCTTATGACGAGAGACCTCGAGTTCGTCAACGATCGAATACTGGATCCTCTGTTGGGCGACGGTTAGAAACCTTGAGCAGTGAATCAACTGAAGGCAGGAATCGTAAGCGAAGAGAACTTCCAGAAGTAAGGGAGAGCACTGAGGGGTTTCGTCTTGAAGAGGTGCAATCAACAACAGCAAGAGGGGATATAGAGGAGGCCTCACATGAGGAGCATCCTGCTCAAAGTAGAGACGATTCCGTTGCCAAGATTGTCCCTGTTTCTTCTGTAAGAGCTCAGGGAGGACCTTATGCCAAAGCATACCAAATGTGGCGAAAAGATGCTTCTCGATGGAAGATGAGGGCTCAGTTAACAGCTTGGCCTCATTGGGTGTACCGACAATACGATACTTTCGATTTGGCTCGCAGGGCAGCGGGTGAGCGACGGAAAATGGTGTCCTTGCTTTTAGTAACTTAGGGGTAGTTTGGTGTGATTTTAGKACTGTCTTGTCTGGTGTCTACATTTGTTGGTCTCAGTAGTTCTCGTAATGAATGATGCTTGTTAATTCGATATCTTCTGATCTTCTGAACATTGCGAACCTTTTGTTTGTTTCTCAGACATGCTTGGACAAATGGGAGATCATCCGCGCTTGGAAGAACTAGTATCCCGCCCCACTGCCCTKTCGTATTATATTGGTAGCAACATGCCAATCCAGGACCATACCCGCCAGGAGCTTCTGGAAATTGATTCGACTCTGTCTCGTCTGAAACGTGAGATTCAGCTGCTAGAAGGCATGGATACTTTGAGGTGTAATTGCTGTGGGGTAAGCGGTTTCTTTATTCCTCATTAATTTTCCATTTCTCTTCCAATTTGGGTGGTGCATACCCAATTCAAAAAAGTGTTATTAATAGAGCTATTTTCATACCTGATATAAGATTTTGAGTGATTTTTGAAATTACTGCTATTTTCCAGGAGGTCATTGCAAGGCGTAGTGACGTTTTTGTCATGTCAACTGAGGGTGCAATTGGTGCCTATGTTAACGCACATGGCTACGTTCACGAAACCCTTACTCTGTCATGTGCTCGGAACATGCGCATTCGAGGAGCACCGCAAACTGAAAACAGTTGGTTTCCAGGGTAAGTTCATTCTCCAAGCTGCATTTTACTAACATTTTACATTGAGTCTGCATGCATATCCTTTTCTTGCATAAGGTGTTTGCACTTTTGTAGTTGATCGTCTTTTGACAGCCGGACCTTTCTTTGAGCCAGGTATGCTTGGATTCTAGCGAAGTGCCAGGGCTGCCATTTGAACAGAAGGGAGCAGCACAYGGGTTGGCGTTTCGTAGCTGTAGACCCAGACACTCGACCCCAAACTTTCTGGGGCATCCGTAGAACGCAGTTGATAGGTAGTTCCGAAGCTCAGCCACCTGATTATTGGGATTAAATCATGAGCAACACGGCAGTTGCTTTGTGATTCGGCAATTGGTGATCTGTGACGGCTGCTCGCTGTTGTCAACGCGACCGTGTCATACTCCTGCAAGTCCAATTGTGGCTTCAATTTTGCAGTTTGATGTAGAATCATTGCTATCACAGGTTATTCATACTTTGGCCAGCATCTAGATGGTCAGAATGTACATACCACAAATCCAGTGCATCTGCACTAATTGTTTTAGTGTAGTTGTAGGAGTTCTTGCATGCATCGCACATGCAAGTCAGGCAAATGTTGCATTTTTCTTCAACATGAGGAGTTCAACGGAATGGATTATACTAATATTATTGTCGTACTAGCTCAAAAACATTGCCAGGATTTCTGTACTAAACCTCYAGAGTCCAGCGTAAGATACTGTACCCTTCATGTTCCAGCCATGTCATGAATGTTAACCCCAATGCAGCATTACTCTAGGTCTTTGGGTCGCACTTGGGTTGGCGTCCATTTTGGGTCATTCTAGGCCTTACATACTCATTTTGTCACTTGGTTCACAAAGTGCAGGATTGTACACAAATTCTGTATATGAAATAAATGTACACATCGACCACCATCATGGTAACATAGAGCTGCGAGATGCCCTAATCTGACATTACAAACCACCAAGACTCTTAAAACTTAAAATCTCTACCTTGCCACGTTTTGGTTCTTGGATGACTTTGGACACCAATGGTGGATGGAGTAATTCGTCTTTYCATCCAAAACTTTTGCAGTGCTAGATATGGATTGGGAGCAAAGGTATGATGTGTAAAATAGTCATGAGGGTACTACGTAGTAATTCTTGTAGAAGACATTTTTTTCCCGTGCRAGTAGCTTATGAAAAAATTTCCACATCATATTGTGGATAGTGACCATAAAGTGAACRCTTGAAGATGATTGGATTTGTAAAGTTGGATAATTGCTACAATTTGGTTTACCAAAAATGGTAACCGTATGGAAGAGAGTGCCTTCATTATGAACAAAGGTAGTTGTGTGAGCTTTTAGGATACCTCCAAAGATACAATTTTGGCAAAATTTAGCAAGCATAAATACAAGCATTATCAAAGAGAGAAGTCCATTACTCATTATTCAATTCAGGAGTACRGACGCCCACAACTATTGAGAAGTTCATAAATTCAATATTAATAATGACAAGGCTTAAAAGGTCAAATTATCCCCTCCAACCCCTTACCTTAGTTGGTTGGCATTATACATGAGTGCACCAGCCCTTTTTTGGGGCAAAATGGAGCCAGGAAGCACCATTTCATAGTGAAAATGTTTTTATTGCCAGAAAAAAGTAATTTTTTTTCACCAGAAAAGTTTCAATCCACTTTAAAATATGGATGAAATTGTCAAAATTGGATGAAAAAGTGTAAGAATTTGATTGAAAAGTGTTTTATGGTACAAAAGATAGATGTATGAAGAAATAAAATGCTTCACTGAATTTTAAGTAATCGCCATCCTGGCACTTTTTCAAAAAAAAAAGAAGGGTTGGAGTGCACTATCTCATGATTTTTATATGGTTCATGTAGCCAAAAAGAAATGAGTTCAATGCTTACTAGGAATGTTTGACAAACAATACCTCATAAACTKTCCTAGATCCAATTGTAACCAATATCCAACTAAWGATAGGAGCGTGGAGTACTTGAAATGGATGTTTTATAGTTAAATGTCTAAGTTGCTAGTATGGAATAAGATAAGACTTGAAGGTTGTGCAAATGAATATTCTATCGAGTCCTATGTATGAAGTTATATAAGAAAAGATACATGTTTTCTAAAATTGAAAAAGAGGAGAGTGAGAAGCTAGTGCTATACAGGCTTGTTGCCTCCAATCTCATTGCACTCCACGAGGACAAACCAAATGTGCTTTTGAGGGCTTCAACACGTCAAAGAGAGGGTTTGTCTACAAGTCCCACAAGGTAAGGACTTCCAAATGTGTTATTATTCCAAATGTGCCACCTTTGCTAGATATTTATCTTATTAGTGGATATCTACCTCCACTCAAAAAAAGGATTTTTGAACATCTACCAAAAACAAATTGACCCTTTATAACTTTTGCATAGACTACCTAAATGAAACATTACTTGGTGAGTTGAAAGCCTCTTTTAGTTGCAAATAAGAAAATGAAAATTTGACTAGTCTAATAATACGGAGTACTAACTCTATTCTACAACAAAAACTGGCATTTGGAGGGAGACCCTACACTAAATAGTGACATTAGGTTGTCCTTCACTAATTTCTTGACATTCCATACTATATAACTATTTATTGTTACTCTACAAGAATGCACTACTTTTGAATTAATTGTTGGTGTTGTTGGAATCCATGAACCTCTATGTGAACAAATGTAAGGATTTGTAGAAATATTTGTTGACTTTGATGGCTTGTAAAGTAACTTTCTTGAAGTTAGGCGACCTAACTGTAAAGGAAATCTAATTTCACTGCTTAGAATAGCTTACTAAGCTTAGTGTCAAGTAAAGTAAGATACGTCATAGTGTCTACTTCTGACAGGCAATGAGGGGGTGAGTTCACCCTGTCCATCAAGGCATAATTTGAAGATGAGAGCTGTTGACTGCTCTTTGTCTAAAAATAGGAATTGTGTAGAAAATAGAACTTTAGACCTCATTTTGGCATAGTAGAATATTTTTTTCAAAAAAATTTGAAATAAGAAAATTGGCAAATCAAGATAATTTTCATCTCTAGAAATGCGTTTTAATTTTGAGCCTTTAAAAAAGGTTGTGGACAAAATTCAAAGAAGAAGTTTGAAAATGTCAAAGAAAATGTACCTTCCAACACCTCTTTGAACATTGTCCATAACGTTTGCTTGGAGGCTCCAATTCTCAAATGGGTCTTTGGAGTTGATGATTTTCTACATTAACTCAGTTGAAAAATTTTGAGAAAAATTATGTAACTATGCCTAAATGAAGTTGAAATTTTCCTTGCAATGGAATTATTGCTATTCATTAAGTAAACTTGACAGACTACAAGTACTTGAGTTTTTACTAATCCTAATTTATTCATATCCATTGTGGATTTAAATTTATTTATTTTTGATTATGGATTCTYTTACCTTCTAGCCTCCTACCCCCCACTTGTATAAACATCTTATCTTCTTGTTTCTCAATTCACAATAAATTAAGTGGTTTCAAAAGCCATTTAAAAAACTCCTAGATTTTATGACTTTGTTTGGTGTTYTGGTTCTCTTGGCTCACTTCTCTTCACTCATCCAACAATTTGGCTTGGTTGTTCTCTATTGTTTTTTTAATATAACGGTTTCCATTTGTTATCCAAAAATAACTAAAAATACTCGTAGATAAGGTGATTAGTTGTATTATGATACCCTAAACCTAGGATAAATGAATAGTAATAGGCTCAATTAGATGGACACCAAAATATCCATCTCAGTATGTGGAATGAAAATATGGTAGGTTAGCTATCAAGTTTTTATTTATTTATTTTTGAACTTTATGCCCAAATTTTGAAAGTTATATTACAAAATCCCAGAGCTTGTTTTAAAGACTTTAACCCTGGAGTGCTTTGATGTCCATTTTCTGGACGATGAACAGATTGAAACTGTTCTAATTTGTGGAGATATTATATCAAGTTGTTATTCTATCTAAGTGTTGGATTTGGTGTTACTAGAATATATATTTTTCTAGAATTATCAATGTGCAAGTATGTTAAGTGGTTGACCAAGCAAAAATTGCATTGATTTTAGTTCAAAACTGGATTTGTAAAAATAAGGTTATAGATTTTAAGAGTAAAAAATTTCAAAAAATCATCATATTTGAAGAACTTGATTTCAAATCCATTTCAACAAATTCTACTCCAAAAATGATAATATTTTGCTTGTTATTGAATTTTAAAGGAATCCTAAAATTTTCCTTTTAAAATTTATAAAAAAAAATTGGTGATAGAATTGGTGAATCTAACCGTACAGATGGAATCTACAACTCTCAATCTACAACTTTTATTTGTATAACAATTCCAAATTATGCTTCCAAATAGTATTTTTTAATGATTTTTCTCAAATTGTCAATTTTGGAGATGAATCAAGACGCTCGGTGAAGTCTATAGTACTCCCTCCGTCTCGAAATAAATCAAGGGTTTCCTAGAAACGGCTAGAATAATGCATGAATTGTTCCTATCTTCAAGGAATTGTAGAGATATTGTAACTTCTATTGAATCACATCAGATGTAAAAGAATGGAAATCAAAAGTGAAGCGACACATGTTGCAAACAAGCGGCAAAAGTGACAATTTTTTTCCTTTTCAGGAATTGCTCCGGTGGTAATAGTTTTGATCATTCTTCAAGCAATATTGGTGTAATGACGTTCATTGATGTCCTTCGTATTCATTTCTGACAATGTCTTGTGATTGAACTCCAAGAAATTCTCAACAAGAGATTTGTTAGTAGCAATTTCTATACAATTTGGGATTGAATTCTGTTGGTTAGACGTTGCATTTTGATTTCCTTTGCACGGATTGAATTGCTTTATAGTTTTTGGAGTGTAACATCTGTAGATTGTTTTGCCCTTTAGAGTGTTCGGACTAGCTTCAATTGCTGTCCATCAAGTTGTAGAGAGCCAATATTTAATTTAATTTGAGACATATATATTAGGAAACCTTGGATTTATTTTGAGACGGAGGGAGTACCCCAACAGCTAAATGCGGAGGTGTAACAATGGGTGAATGTAAGAAAAAAAACCTCTATTTTGTGCCGTAATAACTTTGTGAATAACACCTCTCCTAGCTAATTTGGGTCCTCTAATTGCATATGTGAAGTCAAATATTGCAAAAAAAATTATGCATGAGAAATAAAAAGTTCCAGTGTTTTCCCCAGGATTAAAACACGGGGGCAAAACCACCTCCGCATTTAGCTCATTGGGGTACTATAGACTCGACCAAGACACTCCAAGGTTAACCGTTAAACGACGCCGAGGACATTTTGTGTCCAATGAATGGCAAAGAATCTTTCCTTGTAGGACAGAAATGCAATCATTCATTGTTAGGGGTGGAAAGAAGAGATCTTCTACAATACTTTGACTTCTAATGAATATATTTAGCTTTTTCAAAGTAGAGGATGTCACACGGTATCAAAATGCATGATTTCCACGGCCACTGGTCCGTCCTTCAAGGGTTAATTGAATGATTGGCACCAAAGTGTTGAACTTGCTATTCTAGTACGGTAATCAGTGTGGGAGAAAATCAGTACACTCAATAGTGAAATTAGGTTGTCCCTCACTAATTTCTCGACATTCCACAGTATAAAAATATTTACTGCACATGTACAAGAATGCACTATTTTTGAATTAGTTATTGGTGAAGTTGGGACTCATGAACCTCCGTGTGTAAAATTGGAAGTATTTGTAGAAATATCTGTTGACTTTGATGGCTTATAGAGTAACTTTCTTGGGGTAAGGCAACCTAATTTCACTATTTAGTGTAGTCATACCTTAGTGTACTGTACAGTACTGTACAGTGCAGTACTGTACTGTAGGTTGAAATACCTCCAGAATCTGAAGAATCTAAACCCTCGTATGACGCATTGTCCACAATCTTTGTGCCTCACGATAGTTGTACGGCTCTGCGTTCTACAGTACATGAACAGTTCTAGAATCTACATTCTCAGCATGCACTCAGTCTTGACTAGTCTTCTCTTTGCACCTATTGTTGCCTCAGTCCATGCGATATTTCATGTGAGTTGTAGGAATTTTGTAATTGAGATGTTTCTTGCGTTTTTTTTGTTTTTCGAAAAGAATAGAGTGCTTGGAGCAGAGTTACGGCTTGGAATGGGAATTAGACTTCTCCTTGTTATGATTTGGGTTTAGAAGCAGACTCGATTCTAAGTGCAAGCAATATTCGTATATTGGATTTGCTGCACTTCTGCCGCACAAATTTGATCGAACTGGGAGCTGGCAAAATTTGGAAACTCCGTACCTCGCATCAGGTGACGGACTCAAGCTCTGCCTTCAGGAATTTTGTTGCTGTCAGTGCACATTTGCAGAGTCTCTAGACAAGGGATAAATTGTGAGTTATGGATCAGGGTGTACGATTCCTAGCCCCTAGAGCCTTCATTACAGATTTTGTTTACGATCGCTCATGGAAGTCCGCTTTTCCACAGATCATTGCTCCTACTTGTTGACAGAATTGTGGTGAAAGTTTTGATTGAGTCGAGGGGGGCGTGAAAATTGAAAGGCATGGAGGATGAGGGTTTTATATTGAAGYACYTTCAAAMTCTTCAGTCAATTTTGTGRAAGCTTCGATTGGSCGTCGTTTTTTCGAACTCTGAGGGTGAAGACACCGAGGGAAGCAGTGAATTTGATTTACATTTGGTGATTTAGGGTTTCTTTCCTCTGCATAAACAGCCTTCATTCTTCTTCTTTGGGGTATGACGTCAAGCAGTAGGGGTAGTGAGGAGGCTAACGAAATTCCGGAGGATCTCGTTCTGTCGTGGACAAGAGATGCAACCACCATTAACGCATTTGGAACACTCGTCGAGAACGATCGGAAGGAGCTTATTCAGTGTGTGTACGAGGGGAAAGACGTGAATGCCACCAAACAGAAGCTGCTGGTATTGTTAGGCACAGGCAAAGATCCAAAATCTGTTGTAATTCGTGCAAGAGTACTCAGCAGGTTGATAGCAATCGCTTTAGGTCTTCACCCTAATGATATTACAATCGACTCTAAAACTGGAAAAGAATCTTGGCGCCCGTCTGTGGATTCCCAAACTGCTCTTCTTCTGAGGTTGGCTGAAGCACTTCAACATGACAATGGTGTTCTGAGCTATCTCTTCCAGGACGCRTTGGAGGCAGATGACGAAGTCATGACTGTGATCTTCTGTAATCGTCGTTTTTTTAAGAAGTACCCGGTCCCTTACTTCCGTGGCTGCGACCTAGACGCTGTTCAAGGGATTTTAAACCTCTGGTTGACGCAGGAGTTTCTAAGTAGGTTTTACTACTCCAGAGTCCTGGAGCCCCTTTTCAACCAGGTGAAGGGGAGACCTCCCAAGATATCAGAGGAGGGTTTACCCAAGGCGACGGTGATGCTGTGTGAGCTTTTGCAGAGACGAACAGTGAAGGCTGGAGCTCGTCTCCTTGAGGTTATGCTCTGGTTTCGGAATGACCCAACCGACCGTGTTGGTGAATTAGTCGAAGGGCTGGTTATCCCCCTGGTGGGGTTTAAGAACGGCAAGTTCAGGGAATGTTTTTTTGGAGACTTTGAGAATCTGGCTTCGGAGCAGCGGCGGCGTTCACGAGGCTCTGATCAAGTGCTTGGACACCATGGCCAACCCATGACCGTTGGACCTTCTAGTGCTCAAACTGATTCGAATCTCCTTTGTTGGGCAGCCCGGCGTGGCTATTCTAACCTAATTGTGTGCATTTCTCTAGGATACACGGCAGCATGTCAGATGTCTCCCAAGGGGGATCTTCTTGAGAATGCAGCTGAAGCTTTGTTGGTGGGTTTGTTGTGGAAGGTGGCTCTTTGGTGTGCCACCCGACATGGGCAGGATTCAGTGGTTATGGAGCTCACTCGTCCTCCGTGGGTGAAGGACATCGATTTCAATGACTACTTTGGGATTGAACAATGCTTGCCCCCTCTGCATTTGGTGTCACTTCTTGGGGATAGAAGCTTGCTGCACGTGCTGGGCATGGGTCAGGTGGGCATCGAGCTTGGTGCCCATAAGACAGATTACTTGGGGAAGTCTCCTCTTGATTATGCCATGCAATTTCAACTAACCACCAAGAATTCCAAGGATGGGACACAATTGCACGTTTTCACCAACGATATCAAAAACAGGATGCAGTTTGAAGCTCCCAACAATGCATTCAAAAACGGCTTGCAACTTCGTCCTGTGCCGTTCCGCCCGACCACAAGGCCGCAATATCAGTCCTATGATGGAGGAGGGATGCAATATCCCCCTATGTCTTCCTATTACAATGGAGCGATGTCAATTCCAACTCCYAGACACCAAAGTTGCATACGACAACTATTGCAAATGCCCGGTGTGGCAGACCGTCTAAAGGAGCTCAATGACATGTATACCACCCAGGCCAACTTTGTGCTCATCGGTGCAGCACTCATAGCGAGTGTGGCATTTGCTGGATGGTTGCAACCTCCACTTGGTTATGCAGACTACTTCCAGGTTCCTACACCTAGTCCCCCAGCTCCGGCCGGTACATACGAACAATACGTTGCCGTGGAAGGACACCGCAGTGTGCAAATGTTTGTGTTCTTCAACGCCTTGTCCTTCTTTTTGGGCATTGGCACCATGTTGATTGGAGCGGAGGCAACTYTGTTTGTTCACGACAACGATGAACGAACGATAGCCTTGATGAAAGTCCGGAAATCCATCAAGTGGATGCTTGGCTTCTTCATTACCTCGATGGTATGCATAATGGCCGCCTTTATTTGTGCAGGATTGGCGATATTACCTCCAATTCGAAGATTGGAGTGGAGCATGATAGTTTCTTTGTGTTTGGGTGGGTGTATTTGCTTAATTCCTTTGACTTGGATACTCTCCTCTTTGGCCAGAGATCAAGTAGTTAAGTTGAAGGATCAGATGGTAAAGCTCATCATGCCCTCTGACAAAAAGGAGGAATTTGACAAAGAGGAGGAATTTGATGACTCTGTCAAGGATTTGGGCGGGTCGCTTGTGAATGAAAAGGACATCAAGGCATTACAAGATGAGAAGGCAGTACAAGATGAGAAGGAAAGGAGGTATCGTGAACTACTGTCCGCAGAATCTAGTAGCCCAGTCGTAGGGCCACACATGGGATATCGACTCTCAAACCGAAGCATGCGAATGTCCTCAAGGCCAAACTTACCGAATCTATATGACTCTGAAGATGACTATSTACGTGCGCCRTWTGGAGGATATGWAAGATCAGCCTCATATGAGAAACATGAAGGCCACGACACCCCACCAATAAAATATCTAAACCCAATCGAAAAACGTGAACACCCAAATGCCCCAGTAGTGAGGGTTGCTAACCTAGAGCATGAACATAGAGCCTCTCTTGGGCATGAATGAGGTTTGGGACACTGTTCATAGGATGTTGAGCAGTGCAGCAATTACCACGAACTGGTTGGAGGCATGGCCAGGGCGAACTAACCCCCTTATTGCCCCGTCAGAAGGTACATGTAAAAATTGCCCCCTATTTCGTGCCGTGTCAATTTTGTATTTCTTCACATCCCCTAGCTAATTTGGGACCTCTGATTGCAAATATGACTACAGAATTTGCAAATTTTATCGTATGTGGAAAATAAAATCATCCAGTGTTTTCTCCAAGGGTAAAAAACGGGGCAATAAAGGGGGTCAGTTTGTCCTAGCCTTGGAGGTATTAACCATCAGTTCAACAGCAAGGGTCCCTGTTTTTGAAGTTGACTCTTGCTGATCTCAAGAACGGCGAGCTCCCGGGCAAGCTGCCAAGAAACGTGAGGTGTTCATTCTACAGATAATTGTAGACCTTTCTTCCAATCTTGACTTGCAAATGAATGCAGACCTTGGTTCTCGCCGGAGGTACGTTTTATTGTTAACACATTCTCCATAACTAAACTTACAATCATTAGAGTTTTTTCTATTAGCATTGTTTAAATTTCGTAGTAGCTAGCAGTATCAAATTTCAAATAAGCTCAAGGGCAGCCTATGTAGTTCGTGATCTCCAGGGAGTGGAATCTGACTGGCTAGATCCTTCCTTCTGTGTAGATCAACGCATCAAAGAGAAAGCCTTGCAGTTTGGGTACCTGAGATCCTGTCAATACTCATGTAGTTCAACCATCCATGGAGAACGAAGAGTCTTGCATTGGGTGCCATATGAGTGTGGGATTTTCTTTCTTACAGTTTGTTTGTAACAACTCGTTGTTGCTGGGTGTTTTCTTTCGCAGACAGCATTTGTCTGTCTCAGTAATCAAGCGAGACTGGAGATTGAATGCAGTACTCATGTACATATGTGCAAGAGCAGGCATTATAATTTTCAGGGTTTGCAGTATGCATAGGTTGAAAGAGTTGTGCATAGCTGCTCTACCGCCTTCGCAAAGTATGATTATCCTACGAACGGTGAATCAAAGTTATAAATTCGTTTTGCCATTGAAGTTTCAGTTGCTTGGTCACATTTTGAATCACTTGACTCCCTAGGCCTCAGTGGAAATTAAAGTAGATGTGGATCACGTTACCTCTCTGTTTGAAATTACGAATGTTAGGGCTGCCAGTGTGTTCACCATTGGAAGGACCCATATCTGAAGCTTTCTTGTTTTGTTGAAGATTGTATGAGGTGGATTTAGGTCTTCATGTTTTGCTGGCTAGGGGATGGACCCTTCTTAACCCACGACAGGGACATTTTGAGTCCTTTGGAAGACAAAAATAAACTGTAGTGGATGCAGAAAAGGTATTTTTCATCCCTTTTGGGGTAAACATGAAAGCACATACGAGCTTTGACATGGAAAGCACGAAATAGGGTCATGTCGTTTTTAGGTGCTGCAAATTGTAACACAAAGCCACAGAAATTCATGCCCATGCGGACATGTCCCCTTATGCCCATCATCAAATTTTTAGGTGGTGTTGTCATTTTTAGGTGTTGCACGATTTTAACTTCCCACCATTTAACACTTGGTGGTCCACCATCTAGAGCCGGCCTTTTCCCCATGGTAACAGGTCTGTCCTTTCAGGGTTAATCGATTTTGTTGTTCAACTTCTTTCATATTTCCAGATTACTTAACCCCTAAACGACGCCGAGGACGTTTTGCGTCCGATGAATGGCAAAGAATCTTTCCTTGTAGGGTAGAAATGCAATCATTCATCCTCGGTATTAGGGGTGGAAAGGGGAGATCTTCTACAATACTTTGACTTCCAACGAACATATTTTGCTTTTTCAAAGGAGATGATGTCACATGGTATCAAAATGCATGATTTCCACGGCCACTGGTCCGTCCTTCAAGGGTTCAACGAGTGGTACAATCTGTATGTTTTCAAGGTGGGTAGAAAGTTCCTTTCATATCAGGGTTTATTTATTTGGACGATTTGAAGTGCAATTAACTTACTATGACTTTGGAAAGATGCCCCTATTACCAAGGTAACTAGCAAAAGAAAATTCAGATTTTAAGATGAAGAAGAGCATTTTTATGTGTCTACACTTTCTTTAAAAAGTCATTTACAAGACACTTTTAGTCCTTGGCATTGTTACAAAGATAATCATGAAACATTGTATAAGCTAAAAAAAGGATGATGGGTGACTTCCTAAATTATTAGAAAAATTATGAGTATACCATTAGTCTTTATATAAGATCGTTTTTGGCAAAACACTATTGTTGGCCCAAATTCTACCCCAAATTCATCCAAATTCATTCATATTTTGACAAAATCATTCAATAAGGGGGTAACATGTCAATATTTTATTTTTCAATACTTAATTGCAATTAGATATATGAAAAAGCAGTAATGGGTTGTATATAGGACGTTCATGACTCTGCTTTATGAGTGATTTTAGAGTGTCCAGAGTCACAAATGTCCTATCTGTTTATAAACAATTCACAACAATTCATAAAAATTACAATCTTAATTGGAAAAATATAAATGTACTTGGATTTGATTCATGAACAAGAACACACCTCTAAAACAAATATGTGGCCCTCTTATAATTGGACCTCAAATATTTTGATTGCTAATCACAATGGTCTTCTAATAGGCTTGTCTACCTTAATCCTTAGAGGACCAAGGTGCATTTTTCGGCAACATAGCGATTATAGGAAGCTTACTACGAATGGATTATATTTTCTTTGAAATTTCCACACAACATGAAGACAAGGGTTTTTTTAAAGGCCCAACAATTTTCATGACTTTTTACTACATGGTTAAAAAATTATTGTGTGATATATATTTTTCTTTTGGTTGGCATTCCAAGTAGATAAAAAAAATTGAAATTGGTTATTTGGCTTTATATATTCATGGGAAGCTTTGAATCATTCTAGTTAAATTTGAGTTATGAGTTGAAAATTATGAGGAATTTTAGTTTGCCAGTGGTGTTGGATTCTCTACTCTAAAATAATCTTTGAAGTCCTTTTATTTAACTCATTTTTCAATATTGTTGAAAAAAATGAAATCATAGGATGTAGGTTGTTTATTAAAAATTCCAAAAATTGGAATTGGCATTTTTCAATTCCATGCTCAAATTCTGAACAATTTAGTATATTGAATCATTCTCTTCTTCTTTCTACTTACTATTTTTTTCTATATATATGTTGTACAATTCCAAGTGATCTAAAATTTTTCAAGCATGTAGCCAACTTACCTTGAAGGATGAATTCAAAGAAGCACTACCAACATAGACATTTTTTCATGCAAATATGACCTTGTGAATTGTAATTGCTCGATTTTTTGCGAGGCCAAAGAAAATATTTTTGCCAATTCAAACGTTCATATTTTTCAATCCACATGGTGGGAGTTTCTAAAAAAATTCCACATCTATATAAACTAGTGTACTTCAACTACAATCACATGTGTCCAAAAATGTGTTTATTTTCTAAAATGAGGTACTTGTCGTAGAAATCGCAATTTTGGAGATTTATTGACCCTTAAAGGACGGACTAGTGACCGTGGAAATCATCAATTTTGATACCATGGGAATCACTAGTTTACAAAAATGCAAAAGTACTCATTGGAAGTCAAAGTACTATAGAAGATCTTCTCTTTCCACCCCGGATTCCATGGATGAATAGTTGCACTTCTGTGTTGTATAGTTTGATTCTAGTCATTCATCAGACGCAAAATGTCCATAGCGTCATTCAAGGGTTAAATAAATTGAAAGTGCAATGTTTGCGAACTTTAGATGTTGATCAATCTACAATACTGTACAACACGAACATTGATGTTTTAGAGTCTACAGTACTTGTAACCATACCACGGACTAGTTTTATGACTTGTCCAGTGCTAGCGTACGACTGTACGAGTAGTAAGAGTAGGTAGGTGCAATGTACAGCCACGTGCTCGGACTTGGACAAAGTTTTTATTTACTTTTAAAACAAATGAAACATGATTTTGACGTTGTGAAGTAGCCCCAAAGCAACATGGTGAAGCAACATTCTAAATGTTTTGTGCCATTGATCTTCTTTGTCAAAAGAAGATCAATGGCATAGAAAGTTTAGAGTATTGCTTCACAGTGTTATTGTGGGGTTGCTCTAAAGCAAGATAGCTCAGCACAACTTGTGTAAGCCTACAATTATGAATCTAATTTTGTGTATATCTCAAGGATACACGGAAGCATGTTAGATGTCTCTTAAGGAGGATCTTCTTGGGGATGGAGCTCAAGCATTGACGCTAAGTCTATTGTGGAAGGTGGCTCTTTGGTGTGCCATCCGACATGGGCAAGATTCAGTGGTTATGGAGCTTATACATCCTTCGTGGGTGGAGAGCATTCATTTCAATGACTACAGGGTGATTGCAAGAAACACTTCACGTTTCTGTCTCATAAACGCAGTTTTTGGCCTCAGTACTAGCAGTACTCAGATGTATTACTGGAACTATGTGGCAGTGGTGCGCCTATCAATGCACACTGTTGATTTTGGGCGCTTGCATATCTACGCTGTTGATTTAGTACTATATAGTACTATGTAGTACTACAGAGTGCTATGGAGTACTACAGAAGGCACTAGGAGCAGAAAATAGCAAAAAAAGGATATGTGGACCTTTTCATTTTTAATAATTAAAAAAAAATTAAAAAAATTATTTAAAAAAAAATAATTTTGCTAGAGAAGATTGCGCTTTGCATTGCACTAAAAAAAATCATGTAGGAAATTTTTTCCCTCTTTATAGCCTTTGCGGAAAGGAAGGTCACTTTGACCCCATATGTGCAATTGACATATTTCTATTTTCATAAAAACTCATCATGATTCCTTTTAATGTTGATAGACCTCCAACATATCCAATTTGTGGCTTCTAATTCACATTTTTGGGTCAAAAATAGGACTAAATCCCCCCAAAATGGCCAAGGTAGACATCCAATCGGGGGCAGATTAAAAATAGAAAACTAATTTTTTAAAATTTGAAAAAATTACACAATGTTTGCAACTACCACATGTTCCTTCATTTCAAGTTTCATCCTAAATGGACAAAAAATGCAAAAGTTATGAGCAAAAAACCACCTGTCCAAGGGCAAGGGGACAAAAAAAAGGACAAGTGTTTCTTGCAATCAYCCTACACTGGGATTGAACAATGCTTGCCCCCTTTGCATTTGGTGTCTCTTCTTGGAGATAGAAGCTTGTTGCGTCGATTGTGTATGGGTAAGATGGGCATTGAGTCTAGTGCCCATAAAACTGATTATTCGGGCAGGACTCCTCTTGATCATGCCATGCAATTTCTACTCACCACCACAAATTCCAAGGAAGAGGTGTATACCCAACAATATCAAAGACAAGATGCAATTTCAAGCTCCGAAAAATGAGTGCAAAAAATGGTCGCAACTTTATCAATCTACCACATGGCAACAATATGAGTCCTACGACACTGGAGGGATGCAATATCCCCTTGTTAATTTAGAACAAAGGGATGCCAATGCCAACTACAAGATACCAAAGTTGCATATCACAACTATTGCAAATGCCTGGTGTGGCAGACCGTCTAAAGGAGCTCAATGACATGTATAACACCCAGGTTGACTTTCTGCTTGTTGGTGCAGTATTCATAGCAAGTGTAGCATTTGCTGGATAGTTGCAACCTCCCCTTGGTTACACAGACTACTTTCAGTTCACTCCACCTAGTCTTCTAGCTCCAACATGTACATGTGAACAATGCGTTGTTGTGGAAGGACATCTCAGTGTACAAATGTTTGTGGCCTTCAATGTGTTATCCTTTTTTTGGAGCATTGGCACTATGCTAATTGGAGTTGAGGCAACTTGTTCGTTCATGACAACAATGAACAAACAATAGCCTTGATGAAAGTCCAAAAAGCAATCAAGTGGATGCTTAGCTTCTTCATTACCTARATGGTATGCATAATGGCCGCCTTTSTATGTGGAGGATTGGCAATCCTACCTCCAATTCAAAGATTGGAATGGAATACGATAGTTTCTTTATGTTTTGGTGGGTGTATTTGCTGAATTCCTTTAACTTGGATATTATCCTCTTTGGCTAGATATCAAATAGTCAAGCTCAAAGATCAAATGGTAAAGCTCATCATGCCTTTTGATGAAGAGAAGAAATTACATGATTTTCTCAAGGATTTGGGTGGGTTACTTGTAGACAAAAAGGATATTAAGACATTACAAGATGAAATAGAAAAGAAAGTTCGTGAACAAGCAAATACAAAATCTAGTAGCTCTAATGCAAAACCTAGTAGCCCACAAACAAAACCTATTCAATAGCCCATATAGAGATAGGCTACACAGAGACAAGCTATACAAAGCTCGGCTATATGAAGACAAATTGGTAGTTAGAAGCCCATCTCCATGTATACAACGTTGCCACTCTTGGGCATGAATGAACTTTGGAATAATGTAGATATAGTGTTGAGTAGAGCAACAAATGCTACTAACTAGTTAGTAGCATGCACCATCAACTTAATATAATACTACCTCCGTCCCGAAATAAATCTGGGTCTTCCTAAAAATGGCTAGATTAGCACATAAGTTGTTCCTATTTTTAAGAGCTCGTGTAGTTATTGTTGATTCTATTAGGTCCCATTAGGTGTGGAAGAATGGAAGTCAACAATTAAGTTGTGCATGTTGAAAACAAGCAGTGAAATTGAATTTTTTTTGCCCTTTTTGGAATTGCTCCAGTGGTATTGATTTTTGTCATTCTCTAAGCAATGTTGGTGGAGTGACGTCCATTGACATCCTTTCTATTCAATTCCAAAAATTTCTTGTGATTCAACTCCAAAAAATTCTCAACAAGAGATTTATTAATAGCAGTTTTTTGTATAATTTTGGGTTGAATTTTTTGCCTTTGGTTCGCTAGAGGGTTGCATTTTGATTCTGTTTGCAATGATCAAATTGCCATATAGTCTTTGGAGCATAGAAATATGGATTCTTTTGCTTCAAGGAACTCAATCTAGCTTTAGATGTTGTTTATCAAATTGTGGAGAGCCAATTTCGAATTTAATTTGGGGCAAGTATATTTGGAAACACCAGATTTATTTTGGGATAGAGGAAGTGCTAGTGCTTGAAATAATAGACTATAATAGTTCTCATGTAAAACTCTAGTCAAATTGCAAATTCTAGTTGCATTAATAATTAGTCTTATAAGACATCTATTTTATTAAATATTGAAATGTGACACTTTACCATTCAATTGGATGCTATGAATTTGAATTTTTGTGATTTATTTTGATAGGAAAGATGAACATACAAATATTTTACTATATGTCTTTACAATTGTATTTTGAAAATATATTTTAAATGGTTTTCGTGTAATTATCATGAAAAAACATGATATATATACCTAAAAAATTCACCAAATAGACTAATATTTAATTGAAATTAAACTTTGGTATAYTTSATTGATATTGTGTGAGAATGTAATATTAGTTTGCATTATAAGAAAATTTGTACTACGTTTGATACAATGAATATTTCTTTGAATAGCACAACAAACTATTCATACAAAAATTGTACTCCATTGTACTACAACCAAGCATTCATGRGCAAATTTCAATCTAAGGTTTTCTACATTGAAAGGAGCCTCAATATGTGGGAAGCAAAAGGACCCTTGCTATGACATTCAAAAATGTTATGAGATAAATTCGTGTAGAAAGAAAAGGTGTGTGCACCTATAATTATCACTACTCAGGCTAAAATACAACACCTAAATTTGAACCAATAACAATACAAAACCTAGATATTGATGACAACAAAATGCTCACAATCAAATCATGCTAGCCTAGCATTGCTTTTAGGTATGCCTTCAAACAATACTATAAAATTTCRTAACCAATTACATAGTTTTATTTGGTAAAGATAATTTCTTTTGGTAGACTCTATTCATATTGTATTCTCGTTTTTGAAGTTGTCTTCCATCTTTTCAAAGCTCAAGTTGGATTGAAATGGATGACAAGAATCATGGTTAAAGAATGTAATCCTATAAGGATGTKGCGGATCTAAAAGGTTTTATGAATGACTTCATTATTACTTGTACAAACAAAAAATGCATGTATTGGTCCAACAGTAAAAGTATTTTCATTGGTGACTTCCTTGGTCATAGGGATCATGTTCTTTCAAGTTTGATTGTAAAATGTCAGTCTAATGCACCATAGAAGTCATCATTTTTGGTATTGTGTGAATCATTTGTAGAAAAAAATCCAAGAGCACTCCTTAGAGGTCAAACTACTATGCAAGACTTACTTTCTACACAAAATTCCAACTATAAATTTAGCTTTTCATACATAGCATTAGATGTTTTTCCAGGCCTCAATAGGACCGTGAATTCCTTGGAGTTCTCCAAATGTGGAAACGTGTTACATCAGCAGTTTGACGTGGTCAATAGACTACCACATCAAATTCATGCTAAAGCATATTCGAATCTTCTTTCATTTTCTATAAAAAAAACAGAACTAGCTCATTATGCCTTTTTCAAGATCTTGTTAGGGTGTAGAATTTGTGACAAGGAGGCGAGGCACCAATTCTGTCATCAGACTGCTAATTCTTAGAATAATCTTGTCTTGCTTTTAACCCCAAAAATACAAACTACAATACTGAAAATAGTAATTTGGTAGGTTTTGTTTAACTTAAAAAATTGGTCAAGGACACATTCTGTCCTCAGGGTCATTTAGGGGTTAAATCTTGAGATTGGGCCGCTCTTTGTGCATTTTGCTGCAAGTCTCACCCTACATTTCTGTTGGGCTTGACCCCCAGCACTTGCATGGCAGAATACTCAGAGAGTTGCTCGCTTTCTACACTATTACAATAAGATCAATCCCAATAAAAATAATTTGTGCTAAAAATAGCAGGTAGGTAAAGTTGATAAACTTCGTTAACCCTTGAACGACGCCGGGGTGACCCTAAAAATCATCAATTTCTGAAACCGTGGGAATCACTGGCCTAAAAAAATCCAAGAACAATTGTTAGAAGTCAAAGCACTGTACAAATTCTTCCCTTTCCACCACAAATTCCGAGGATGGATAGTTGCATTTCTGTCTTACAGGGAAAGATGCTCTCTCATTCATCGACCAGAAAATGGCTGCGGCGTCGTTTAGGGGTTAACCCCTCACCGCCCGAGGGGACGAAATCCGTCCGCAGAGGATCAGTCCAAGGCGTCCAGGCGATGAGCAGGGAGGTATTCAGCCACCCCGATTACGGAGTATGAAAGTCGTGGTCCTTACGCACAGTGTCGCGAGTGTGGGACCACATGAGATTGTACAATTCTTATGCAGGAGGGCTCAGATTGGAGAGGTGTCGAAAATCGGACATGGCCGTTTGTCCGGTCGTTCCGAAAAATGACCGGCATTCACCGGTCAGGGTTAGTTGGCTTTGGATGCGTCCGGAGGCAAGGCTATGGCGTACTGCGCTGAGGATTACTTTGCTTAGGATGCATCTGGAGGGGAGGACACTGCATACTACTGTCCCGGGGGAACGAAGCTTGTTTCCATCAAGCCAGGGACGTGGTTTGCTGATGATCGCTGTGGTGGTTTCAGAGGAGAGAGTGGGTCGACAACTACACCATCATGGGAAGCAGCTTGGGCGTAGTGCGTGTGTGTTTCATTCGAGGTAGTGCTTTGCCCACCTTCTGTACTCACGATCGGTTACAAGAAAGGCGGTGCTGTAGGAAAAGGACAAGCGCGTCGAATCATGGAAGAGCGACAATGCATGAGGTATATGAAGTGCAGGACCTTCTCTACCACTGGGCGATTGCGGCCACAGGGAGTGCCACAACTGCGCAAATTGTTGTCAATTGTTTGCACAAGTGGTTCCTGTATGAGCAGGAGGAGCCTCAATCGAATTCATGGTTACAATATCCTCACAATAGGGAGTGGCGATACTTGTGCTATTCTCACATTGGTCGTGCTTTGGGCTAGAGACGGAGGGTTGGAGAGGGCGATCCTGACGGAATTCCGCCTTTGGTTTACTCGTTCATCCGGCAAAAGCTGTGGCCTGACGAAGACGACAATCATGAAGAGTGCTGCGAGGGCCCGAGCAAAAAAGCATAGGCAAGCGACAGCAGTACGTGAACGATTCCGGGTCGTCTTGGCGTTGCCAGCCCTTCCTGTTGCCAGCCCTTCTTGTTGCGCAGATGCAGTCCGAATCCACCCACGGAAACCCTAATCCAAGTAATGCAGTGACAGGAGACCTTACCCCACGTTCCATTCCAGCGCAAATTCCCAGTGCTTTGCCGGCAATGGACAGATTACATGTATCAATAGGGGATGGTCGAGGGCGGGGTAATGCTGGGAGAGGGAAGGCGCGCAACCGGCCAGGGAGAGGCGGGACCTTGCAAGGTCAATCCAACAACACGGTGTTGCCTAACGCCCACATTCATGAAGTGGGTCCTCCATTACAAGATGAAGGTGCCGTGGGCTTGGGGCGTGGAATTCGTCAATGTAAGCGACCCACCTCCAACAAAGTGGCGACGGGAAGGGGTTGGGATACATCAAGGACAGAAGTGCTGCAGACAAATTAGGGGTGGGGTGCACCTCCAATTCTACCCAATCCAGTCGCACCGAGGGTGCTACGGCCAGGATGTGGACCACAGTTCCAAATTGTGGAGAATTTGCTCTCCCTTGAGGCGCATGGGCAGCCGTGTAGACGCGCCCGACTTGGACCCGGGCCAGGCTCCTCCAGGGAATTCGACATTCAGTCATCACCTCCCGGACCTCTGTAGCACACACCGACTAGTGCCCAGCATTCTGCACTCGGACAAGGCCCAGAAACAACGAATGCACCCCGAGGTAGTGGTGTTCCGTGCAAGCGTGTTGGAAACCTGCATGGGGCTTTTGAACGAGCTGCGCGTGTACATGAATGGATGTCAAATCTCACTGATGTTGACAATCCAATACAGGAAGAATGCGTCCCCGAGACTAATGTTGCTGGAGGTGATGAGACACAGATGGGGCGCACGACAATTCCGATGGAGACTCTCCCTTGCCAAGAGCACGGTCCAAACAACCGTGAAGGAACGATGCTTCCCGACGGTGTTTGGGTCCGGCTTGAGACCATCGGATTTGCATCGTCACAGTGGGGAGGGCTTGATACGTTCTTTGGAGAGCCAACACTAGCGTTTTGAGAAGGCGACATACAATATTTTGGCGTCCAATTTGAAGGGGGAGTTGGCTACCATAACGTGAAAGTCATTGACTGCCTCTATCTTGATTGGCAAAATTGGCCACTCGGAAATGCTCTTCTTGGCTCCGCATCCCCACCTCCAAGGCAGCCTGCGTCTCCGCCTCACGAAGGCAACACCGAGATGGATCAAGCACCGAAAATTCTTCGCGAGCACACCCCAGACTCTGTTTCTACAGGGGACTTGCTGCTCCATCCACGGGAGGTGGATTGCGTGACACCACCAAGACATGGTCACAACTCCTTCACCGCCATCGACTGTTCCGACTATCTAGGGCTGAACCACTACGATGGATGGACAAGTGATTCGCAAGACGCGTCGTGGATGGCCGAGTTCAGAGATTACTCACGTAATTCTTCTGACGAAGCTAATTCAGAGTGGGAGCTGTTGAGTGGGAGTGATCTTGTCTGCGAGGATGTAGATGTAGACCTTGAGGGTTATGAGGAATTTGCTCATCGAGAGCAAGATCATGTTCTCGCCTTGGAGCGCATTCATTCTATGTATGGGGATGACCACTGGGGACAGGACACACATGTTTTGGACGGGGACTCATTGGCCTTCACTGGGCCCCACCCCGGACCCACTCAACGGTTTCAGCGGCAGAGACGTGGCGGTCGATAGTTTTTTGACCTGTGGTGGGACGCGGCAACTCTGGGTGCCCTTGTGCGTCAGACAAATCTCTACGCGCGACAGCAGTGTATAGTTCCAAATGATCCTCGGAGGCGGGGCTGACCGGCTGGTGCAAATGGGGGACCACAGTGGCAAGATACTGATGTCGTGGAGCTCCGTGCATTCCTGGGAATCGTCGTGCTCATGGGGTTGAAGCTATGCCCTTCCATTCGACAATATTGGCAAAACGGTGCCTTCTGGAGGTGTAGGCTCATACCTCAAGTTATGAGCAGGAATCGATTTAAATGCCTATTCAGGTGCCTCCATTGCGTTGATAATTTGACATTGTGCCAAGTGAGGGACTCGGTTGACTATGACAAAATAGGGAAAGTGCGATGGGTGCTGGATCATTTTAAGAGGCAATCCAAGGAGCTCTTCAACTGTGAGAAATACATCACTTGTGATGAAGTGATGATCACCCACCACGGCCATTTCTCCCCCATTCGACAATATATTCCTGCCAAGCCCACGCGATACGGAATAAAGTGTTGGGCGGCCGTTTCCAACCCCTCGCGATACATCTACAACATCATCCCATACCTCGGGGAGAAGGGAGGCAAGGCCGAGGTTTCACAGGGAGAGAAAGTGGTGCACGAGCTCACATCGGGATTGGGGCACCGGTCACATACAGTGGTATGTAACAACTTTTTCACTTCTCCGCAGCTATTTGATGGCTTACTACAGCGAGGGATCTTCGCTACGGGGACGGTGAAGGTTTGTCGTGTGGAATTTCCGTCAAGTCTCATGGAAATGAAGAAAGGGGAGCATGTGAGGTCTACCTTGTTTTGGCGGATGCACCAGTCTCACTGCATGGCAGCCACCACTTGGTTTGATTTCAAGCTAGTCTCCTTTCTCAGTACCTCTGCAAATCCAGTTGGGGAGGCCAATGCTTTGCGGTGGTTACGAGGGCGGCGAGAAGAGATACCCACCTCTCCGCAACAGGTCGAATACCAGGAGCACATGAGGGGTGTTGACTTGATTGACCAAATGCGTCGTGATTATACAGTGCAATTCCACTTGAGGAAGTGGTGGCACAAGTTATTTTTTTTCACTGTGGATTCATCACTGCAGAATGCCTGGGTGCTTTACCGAGACGATCGACTGTGTCGTCAAGAGCACCTACCGAAAGGTCGTTTGGGATTTTACTTGGAGGTTGCCAAATCCCTCATAGAGCCTGCCGTGAGGCTATCACAAACATGTTGTCTTCACAACATCCACCCAGACGCCATCCACTACACAATCCGACACCCTGATGGTCTACGGAGACGATGTTGTGTTTGCAAGAAAAAACAGTCCCGGGTCTGCAAAGCTTGCCAATGGCTGCCATGTTGCAATGAACCATGCTTCGCCAAGCTGCATAGTCAGAAAAAGCTTGCCCTACGATTATCCCAGTGATGTAATCCCAGTGCCGCTCCTTGTGTGTACAGACTGGTTGCTGACGCATTCGCAGGTGTCTCCGGGGTCGACATCAAAAAGTGGTCGACGTTCTGCTGGAGGGCTTTGTCGTTCTGCTCAAGGTCTTTGTCGTCACCAGTAGGCTATATCTAGGCTTGATAAGAAGACGTCGTGGAGTCAAGTAAATTCTGCTTTCCGCTGTGGAGCTCTGGTGAGGATCACAGTGGCATCGATGCTGTTGCGATCAGTGGTCCACTTGATCGCGAGGAGTGGCGATGAATTCCCGGTGGTGAATTTTGTAATAGGGACAAGATTGGAGGGTGTAGTTTGCCCTTCTACTGTTCCCCGATGATGTTAGACTGGGGATCCATTTTGTTAGCTTCAATTACATATGTTTGGTAGAGAGGTTATCAGTTCCTGTCAACCCTGTTGCATTCTCTTTGATGGAGCCCAATTTTGTGAAATCATGCAGACATTGATTTATAGACATTTGATTTTAAGGATAACTTGAAGAAGACGAATTTATAAGGCATTTTCCCAAGAAGAAATTCATTTCATCATTTCATGCGTATGAAAATTGTATGCCTAAACTACAGAGCACAGAGTCAGTGGCCCACCCTCGGCACTAAAGGCTTCCCAGTTGGGGGGAGCGCAGACTCTGCCCGCCTTCCCCATCTGCCCGCTCGGGAGCCGCTCACGAGGCCCCGATGCCCGGCCCGGGCTCCGATACCCACCCATTGTCCCGCCCCCCGCCTCCTGACCATAAACCCCTTTTTGCATTGTATTATTGTGGGAAAAAAAAAGGAATGTGTATAAGAGGTCATGAAATTTAATAATCTTTCACACTTTAAAATGATCTTTAAATTTAAGTTTTGGGAGTATTCAAAGTAAAAGAAGAAAGCTAAAAGTAATTCATTTTGGGGCCTCAAGTGCTACATTTGGGGTCCCGAGTGTCTCAACTGGGGCCCCAAGTGCTAAACTTGGGGTCCCCAAGATCTCCCAGGTTTACCCCAAGTGCTAAACCTGGGGTCCCCAGTGTCTCAACTGGGGCCCCAAGTACTAAACCTGGGAGATCTTGGGGACCCCAAGTTTAGCACTTGGAGCCCCAGTTGAGACACTGGGGACCCCAAGTTTAGCACTTGGGGCCCCAATTGAGACACTCGGGACCCCAAATGTAGCACTTGGGGCCCCAAAATGAATTACTTTTAGCTTTTCTTTTACTTTGAATACTCCCAAAACTTAAATTTAAAGATCATTTTAAAGTGTGAAAGATTATTAAATTTCATGACCTCTTATACACATCATTTTTTTTTTCCACAATAATACAATGCAAAAAGGGGTTTATGGTCGGGGGTCGGGGTGTCGGGATAGTGGGCGGGTATTGGAGCCCGGGCCGGGCATCGAGGCCCTCCTGAGCGTCTCCCGAGCGGGCAGATGGGGAAGGCGGGCAGAGTCTGCGCTCCCCCCCAACTGGGGAGCCCTTAGTGCCAAGGGTGGCCCACCGCACAGCCGCATCGACCTGTCCGTCCGGTCAGTGACGTCGTGGTTGCCGGTTCATTCCGGTGCGCTACTTCCACAGACCCTCACTCGTTTGACATTTGTCGATCGACCACGGTGTGTTTGCTGCATCGTTGGCCCTCAAATTTTTTACAGAGGTAGATCATACCTTGGCGCGTAATACTCTCGATTTCCAGAGCATTTCATGTACTATTGTGTGTGCTATGAATTTTCTAGGACTAAAATGTGGCTCCGAAGGCCGCACAGCCTTTGACTTCGTCTCCAATCACGGGCAAATTGTGGAACATCGGGCCGCTCAAACTCTGCGGCGTTAGTGGTAGTCAGAGCACTTGTAAAGCATCTTTCAATCGATGCCTCAACCCCACGGCAATGCTAGTGCGATCTCACTCCACAGATGAATTTCTGCGATAGTGTGCAAAAGCTGCTACCCAACTGAACTAGACCTTGGGCGGTGAGGGGTTAAGGTAGGTGGTCCTAAAATGGAGCAGGTTCTAAAATCAATCAGGCTCTAGAGGTACATTTTGCACTCTCCAATGTACGAGCGGTCTACATTTGAGGAGGTGGTCAGTTTTAGAGCCCATTGAAATGCATTTTTCTGCAACTTCAAAAAATCATAACTAATTCCACAAAGCTCCAAAAAATATGAAACGACTTGGGTTAGATGCCAATTTCACTTGTTGTTCAAGGAAAATTTACTGAAGATTATTTCAAGCACTTGAGTTCAGTTCAGCATTGATTGCCTAGCTGGATTTGAGCCCAACTGAACTGAACTTAAGTCAGCCGGTACTTCATCCATTCACGAGTCTCCCTCTGCTTCCTGCCCCTGTGTGGCTCCTGCTCTGCGCCATTTGTTTTTGGTTGCAAAATTGCGCTAAGTGTCAAAGAGATTGTTGCATACAAAGGCCGAACGCTGCGTCCTCCAGCACTGAACCCTTGCTCATGCGATCTCTTGTATAGCGGTAAAACTCTCTCTGTCGCTCTTTCTGTCTCTGCAAAATTTGCTGTGAAGCCATTTTCGATCATCTTCACCTTTTCCTCCAATCTTTCAGTCGAAATCCGTCTTCATCTTCTGTGTCCCGACCTTGAGTTTGACGAGGAGGATTTCTTTCCCTTTTGATGTCTGATAATTTTTCAGTTTGGATCTCACTCTACCAAATCTCTACCGCGAGCGCTTTTCGAAGCCCTTTGGATTCTTTGCCTGGTTGTGCAACTGTCACTATTTAGGGTTCCCAGTTTCTATCTACGAATTTCGTGATTCGTTGAGGGTTGGAAGATTATAATTGAGTTCATCTGGGAATGTCCGGATGGCGAGTCTAAGTGGGGAACACTGGATTAAGCCTGTCATTGTTTTCCCTCTGTTCCATTTCTTTGTTCGTGCGCTTCAAAGACAGTATTTTGTTAGATGTTAGAAGTGTCTTTGTTTCATACTTTCACCGATAATTCGAAGCGTCTTCAGACCTATTCGCGACTTTTCTTGTGTAGAATGGTAGAGGTTTGAAGTTCTGTGAGCAGTCCTTTAGAGGTTCTTTTCTTCAATGTTGAATTTAGGGTTACACAGAATGAGTGAGAAATTATTACTTGACTTTAAGCGTTCGTTCCTCTGTACAGAGTGTTTTCAATTCTGAAAGAAGTCGGAGTTTCGTTTTTTAACAGCTGAATGCAAGATATCCGAATTCGATGACTTGGAGGATTTGCGCCTTCGTATGGACGACCATGCCACGCCTTTCCTTGTTCTAAATCCTAAATTGAAGAGTTATTCAAAACCCTAAACCCTAACTGCTAATTTCTTACATAAAATTCCTTAAATCCTCGAGTCATTGAATCCTTGGTCCATGAGGGGTCAATGCTGCACCAGGTGCCTTATTGACTTGAAATTCTCATCGTTCTCTGAATGTTTTAATACCGTCATGATTCTCTGACATGTGACTTGTTTGTTGCTTTGTGCCCACAGGGGAGCTGCGCGTTTGAATGACAGTCAGATGTGGGCATGCGGATGTAAGTCATTCTTGAGACGTGGCGTAGCTTTGGGTCAAGGAGCCCATCACATTTTGCAAGTAGCTCGATGGATGCATGATGATGCTCACACGCTCCCCAAATTTAAAAATGAACTTCGCCGCCTTTACAAGCTTATTCATCCTGACCTACTCCATAATTTTCCTACCGAACAGGTCAGTATCCAGTGTGGTTTATGTAGTAACTCCTTTGGTAAGAATTGAGGATGGTCTTTAAACTTTGGGGTGAATGCTTTGAACTTCTAGAGCTGTCTGCGAACTGCAGTATTTTTAGCACTCAACAGAAGTCCATACTAATTCTTATTTGACTAGAATGTTGAAAGTTGAATTTTTCAGATCTTCTTGAATTTCATGTATTGAGCTTCTCGCACTTCATGCTGCAGGCCACAAACCTGCGTTCGTTTCAGTTGCTTCAGGAATATTTGAACGCTGCCAGGGGCGGGAACACTTCCAGTCGTTTCTCTTACCATTTTGAGTTCTTTATCAAGGACTCAAATGATGATGAGGCCGAAGATGATAAGACGTTACAGCGAGTCGAGGTCTCCCTTCCACCACCACAAGTCAAATTTCATCCTSAAARAGGGGCTGAAATGCTACCYGGAACGAAAGTCGCTATTGGGAAGTTGTTCGCTGCTTGTGGCTTGTCTTYTGAAGTCTCTCAAGGCTGGGTTGGCGATGATCATGTTAGTCTTTCAGATTTTTTCCAACAAGCTTCAGAGTTACAACGGAAAGATGCTTCAGTATTAAATCGTGAACAGCAGGTAATTGGATGCCTTCACCTCATGGGGTCTGATTTTAACTTTGAAGTTGCCTGTGAAGTTGCATCTTTTTATATAATATTTTTTGTGCCACGGGAAACTCTACCGCAGCAAGCTACACATCTTGTGTCACCTTATTTTGTCAGTTTTTAATATCAGAATGTCTTTGTAAATGCAGTTGATATTCTTTTTTGAGGCAGATTTATCAGGACATGCAGTSGGGTATGGATGCCTTCGTAATTATCGTTATTTAAAATGCAGGTCCTTATGGTAAAGAATGCAATGAAGATGAGAAGTGGAATCACCGTGTCCTTCCTGCCACCTCTAACTGATTCTAGTGTAGAATCAATGGAGGCCTTGGAAAGACTTGCACAAGTTTTGGACAGATGCGGTGACATTCCACTGCTTGGGTTTGCACTTATGATAGGGGACTGTTATGGAATTGATGCTATTGGGAATCTATGGATAGATCGTCATGATGGTGTCGARTCCTGGATTCAGTTTCTGCGCCAGGTGCGGTTTCTACTTTTGTATTGCTTTGAATGTTTTTTTGTGATGCTCATTCTAGATTGTCTTATATCCTTCTTCTTCTTTGGAGGTTAGGATGGACAATGGCTCGGTTCTGGTATTTTCCTTCCAAATTTGACAACTAATGACTGATTATCCATGATCTACTTTGGCAGGTGGATCTARCGGATGCAGCAGCTCGGAAAACTGCAGTGAAAGAGTATCGTTCAAGAGAGTTTGAGATTGCTAAAGCCATGCAAGTGGCAATGGTCTTTACCTACGCATCGCTGGCAACTACTCCTGCGTATTTTCATTTCCTTTCCGAAATGGCTGAAGGTGCTAAGACACATGGCTCTATAAGTGCTGGCAGATTTAACGAGCTGCCAGTCCGAGTTGCTGGTAATATTTTATCCCGCCCCGTGACATGTGTTTTAACCCCCAAGTGTCCATCTCCATCTTCATATTATATCTGTAGTATTTTAATTGAGTCATTTGGATGCTTCTAGGAAGGGTCATTTAGAATGTACCAAGCAGAAGCAATCATGACCTTCATTTTTCTGAACAGAGATATTTTCTGGAAGTTACCAAAATCGATTATTAGCTGTAAATGGAAGTTCTAGTTGTTATATGGGCACKTAGGTGAACTCAACATAGTGACTTTCGAGCATCAAAGAACTGTGTCGCATGCCATGCTCAAATGCAGGACTCATTGTAAGTGGCAAATTCTGAATCTGTTGTATGTTCTGGTGCAATAGCGGCCAGAGAAGTGTTTGATCTGTCCGCATCAAGCAGCCAGGCTTCAGGCTGCTCTATTGATAAAGTGACAGGCGCAATTGTTGTGCCTGTCTCAGCCAGTTATTTGGTTGTATCTCGATTTATTTCGGAGCGAGGCCACGAGGCACTTTGGTACAGACGGAAGCACGAGGAGGCAAGGAAAAGGATTGAGGATCTTCAAGTAGAAGTCAGGAAAAAACTGAAGCTGAGGCATTTGTTGGTGGATCCTAAACTCTCTAGCGACCAACAAGCATCCGCATTTGCCAGGTTGTTGAGGAGTGTTCCAGAGTTGATTAGATATACTGAAGGTCTGTCTCTCATGATTTCAGATGAGTATCGTCTGCCATTGCCAGGCTTCAAGGGACTTGCACATTTGAAATGGGATTTCAGTATATCTGACTTGTGATGAATCTATTCTTGTACACTAGTCATAGTCGGGATTGAACAATTCAATTTCTGTTMCTGAAACTATATTGTTAACTCCCTGCCTGTTGATTTGTTGTAATGCTCATGCCGTAGCATTCCTGAACAGAGGACTACTCYTTCTGTGGGSTTGTCTTCATTCCACATGAAGATAAGCTAWTTCACCTCCAAATAGTACTGGAGTAYCTATTAACCTTAACATTTTGGGGTTTCAAAACATCATTGCTTTTGAAGTCTTATAATAGGTCTAACTAAGGTATAGAAATCTTGATGTCTCTAAGATAGCCAGACAATCTTGTGGTGTACATGTTGTAGATGACGTGAATCAAATTTGGGTTCATTTGGCCACATGGATTGCAAGATTATAATGTTTAGTGTTGAAAACTACTATCTCAAAGAGAGAGAGCAAGGATTTTATAACAAATTTTATTGAATTTGGACACAAGATGCAAAAGTTATAACACTTTGAATTGGAGATTCAAACTATCTGGGGACACTTTTGGTCACTTGGGGTGCTTAGAGCTTAAGCTCACAAAATTTCTCTCCTAGCAAATTTGATTCTCCCACCATCCTATCCACTATTCTCTCCATCATCTTTATAGCTCGTTATAGGTCTTTACCAAAGATTCTTCCAATAAGATGGTCTCCCACCTTGTTCAAGAATGTTGTTACATTCATCATGATTTTGACATCAAGAAATAATAAATTTGATATGCAATGGTCTTTCATCAACTACCAAAACCAATATCAATGCACTTTTGTGCCTACAATTAGGATGCCATATTTTTTAGTTCCTACTCAATTCATAGGTTTTTCACCCAATTGGGCATGATGAGATTCWTTGTTTTCCAAAATATTGGGCACAATGAATATCTCTTTTGTAGAGTTGTATTATGTAATATAGAATCTCCTTGTTGTAGGCCTAAGATACTATATTTGTGTTAAATGTGATAAAATCTCTATTATGTAAAATAGTATATATTCTGAATATAACACAATGTGTACAAAAGATGCAAACAAGTCTATCCGAGACCAAAAGCACCCTCTCAATGTGAAAAAAACGTACAACCATTGATCTCCATGTGAAAAAAGTCCCCCCTCTCCAATGCCATTGATAAGCATTATTGGAGGGAAAAAAAATTGTTTCCACCAATTACACCATCCTAGAAAACAATCTTGGTTGGCTGTTGAGATTAGGGTTCAAAGATATGATACAAATACTTACAAAATACATACACATAATATATATACCACATATTAGTATGGTACAATGTATGTATATTTGTATTGATTCAAAATACAAAATATTAATAATGTGATAATATCCCATATCAATTACAATCACAACTTCCAAGAAAATATAAATATGCGGGGATATATAATGTATTTCTCAAAAATAATTAATTAGTTAACCCTTGCACGGACAAGGGGGACATTTTTAGTCCTTTGGAAGACAAAAATCTCATGTGGTGAGTGGATACTTGTCAATTTTCATCCATTTTTTTTTGAAAGTGACCACCCATTTGTCAATCATCATGGGAAGTCAAATTTAGTGTCATTAATTGCTTCCATTTTTTTAGGTAGCCCTAATTCTATGAAGATAGTAAAGATTTTCACATGAAAGTGTTTTGTGCCATGCTACCCTTTTCACGATTTTTGAATAGGTAGCTTCAGATATTGGTTTGTACAATTTTTCCGAAGCTAACCATGTGCGTCAACAATGTATTTCCCCCTCAATGAAGCACTACATATTGCACCCCGCCTTTCCCAACGGGTCTGTCCTTTGACGGTTAATTCATTTCACAAAGTGAATTAATTAATTAATTGGTAGAAGTGTTAGTTTATGTGCTCAAAAGACAGCCATTATGTGGAATGTGATAACATATCTGAAATATTACTAGGTTTTAAACTTGAAAACTATGTGATTGAGATGCTGAAAAAGGGGAAAAAAATGGGGTATCGGGAGAATCGAACTCCCGACCTCTTGCACCCTAAGCAAGAATCATACCACTAGACCAGATACCCACRATGTTCGACACTTGTCAGCACCCGACAGRGTACRTGTGCCCWTCGCRGCACTGAGCYCGTCRGCAAACCCACCGGCGCCCAGGCCGGCAGATGTCTCAACATATCGCTCAWGAGCAAATTATTCCGTTTCAACATGAGGCAACATGGAGGGCATACCTGCGCACCGAGAATTGCCACTTGAAATGAATGAATTGAGTACATTTTAAGTGGCGAATCGCACACACGTTATAGAGTGGCAATCACAMACACAATCCGAGTACCTGAGATAAGATACAAAGTTACAAACTCCTACATGAACCAAACCTGGTAATACTCTTCATCTCCAGTGACACAACAAACAAAATAAGGAGTCAAACAAATACACTCTCAAAGCTTATAGTCAAATATGATACCTTCCTAAACGGAATGAAAGTTCTAGGAGAATCTTTAACGTGTACGCAGATCAAATAGAAGTTCCTACAAGTCTTTCTCTTTCTCATTCTCTTCGGAATCAATCGTGGGAACTTACGTAAACAGACTCTCAACCATATGAACTGATTGGAGTTTCTCTCTCTTTCTACGAGGTCTCTTCCGTTCTCTCCTAGCCAGACGATTCTTCCAACATACTCACAATTACTATAACCATCATTCGAGTAGCTCCGTCCTCGTAAACTTACACAAGATTTCTTCCAAAAAGGATGGACACCAACTGGTTCAAGACTGGATTAATGAAATAAACAATGTAGGGCATGAGCTCTCCTTTCTATTCCTTCAAGCTTCCCAAAGGATTCATTTCCACTCCTACAGATGTGAAACTTTTGACAATTTCGGCACTAGATGCGATCAGACTTCGGAGTTAGAAACTAATGAGCTTTGGGCGCACAAGCTGTACTCTTGATCACTTCGTTCGAAACCATTGGTTCACTTAGAAGATGCAGCTGTAACCCTGGACTGAAAACCATGACTGAAAACCATGGTTACATTTAACAACGGAAAAGGTAGTAAAAGTCAGAGATGCACCACGGTGGCCACAAAACGGTCCTACTCTGGCTGTGTTTATTTTAATTGGATCCAAAGCAACAGGGTTGAACCTTTAGGTCATTTACCACACTCTATGGATTTGGGAACAAACTCTCCAGAGTTGAACCTCAAGGTTATGTGCCAAACTTGAGAAGAGTTGAGAAACAAGTGCCGGCAAGTTACTCCATCATAATTATCCGCGTCTTTTGATGCAAGTAATTGTACCCTTCACATTGAATCGAAAGCGGACCAACGGCACTCACCATTCGAATGAGTGCGTCCAGGATTACCATTGACTCTCGTGGCACTGTAAAAGGAGGGACTGCCACAGCAGAGCCTTCCGGAGATCCTGCATCAGCACCAAGCCCTTTCTGAATGAGTAACCTGCTAAAGCACCTTACCCACACTGCCGTAGTCACATAGCCTCCCAACAAACTCAAAAAGTGACACTAATCATTCACAGACACACCAATAAAATCAAGACCTCTTCTACAAACTGAAGGGACGAGCCTGCTACATGGATACAGTACTCCTGTAGCATCAAAAATCAGCTCTAACATTCAAATTCCTCAAAATTCCAAGACAGAAGTAACATGATAGATCAACACCTCAACTCCGTCTACCAATCCTAACTAGAGATTGAAAATGAAACACTCCATTGGAATTCTGGGTATTGCACATCAAAGTCGAAGGTATCATTCCGCACCTGTTGCAAAAAGCTGTGCTCCTCCGCTTTGTCATCCTCGTCTCCTCCAGTCAATCACCTCATAAAAATCAAAGAGCTCAGAAACCTAAGTAACCTCCATGTCCACAACGTTAAACCCAAACTGCGTCGCTAAGCCCTGAATCAACTCCTCCGTCACCACATCGACATCTACCACATCCGGCGCCATTTCCTTCCGCAACGACGTCACCTCCTTATCCCTTATCCCGCACGGCACAATGTAATCAAAATGACTAAGATCAGGATCCACATTAAACGCCAATCCATGAGAGGTAATCGATCCCGACGAAACCCTAACCCCAATGGCGCCGATCTTCCGCACCCCCTCCACCCAAACCCCAGTCTCCTTCTCCATCCGCCCACGAGCCTCGACCCCATGCATCTTGCACACCGCCACCATCACATCCTCCAACCCCTCGACGTAAGCTCGTACCCCGATTTTTAATTCCCGTAATCCTAAAATCGGATACAGCACTGGTTGTCCTGGACCGTGGTACGTAATGTCTCCGCCACGCTCAGTGATGTGAACTTCCGCGTTGAGGTTTTTCAGATCCGCGGGCGAGGCGAGCAAATTGTGCAAAGTACGGCGTTTGCCCACGGTGAAGGTGGGAGGGTGTTGCAAGGAGAGGACCACGTCTGAGCCCCCTTGTCGACGTCGCTCTATCAGCTGGTGTTGCAGAAGCTCGGCTTCTGCGTAATTCACCAAACCGCGCATCCGCAACACCTCCAATCGCCGCCCAATCGCCATGGCAACCAAATTCGGGCAACATAAAGATTCAAATTCTGCAAATTGCTGATTGAGATTTAGGATTTCTGGGGGCTCTGTTGATTTCCTTGGCACCTATCGATTTGCGTCTGTTGATTGTGAGCGATTCTAGACATTTCGCGATTGCCCTGAGGCTCGCATCCGCGAAGTCGCTGTGAAGAGGGAAGTGCTCCAGTTTAAGCTTCATTTTCTTAGTCTAAATCAAATTTCAAAAATATTTATTTTGAAAGTTGCAATCAAGGTTGATCAAGGCCCATCCATTTTTTGGATGCCTAGACCCTAAGGGATTAATTGAAGATTTAATTGAAGATTTTTATTTTGAAATTTTTTAGACACTCTTTTGGACTTAAGATGGGGTATCCTCTTCTTGACAATCATCTTGATAAGTTTTTTGACATATTAGGTTTGATTACTAAAGTCTCAAAAATAAATATTTTTTGCAACGTTTTATAAACACTAAAATATCAAAAAATAGTTTCAAAAYCTCATCCGTTAGRGATAGGAGGAAAAAACTATCAAAATTCAAGACTRGAGTAGGCAACTCATTCTYGACTCCCCTTTCATTTTCACAATATAGGTYGGTGTATTTCCAATCAATTGTRGTTTAYATTACAGCTTACAATTGATATGTACTAGCTAGAGTTCAAGAAGTGTACATTGAAAGCATAGAATGATCACAATATCTACATTGAAAACCACAATTAACATTTTTGTCGACTTTGTAACAAGCCTATGATTGAAAATAGAATGACCTATAAAACAAGAATAGGTTTTTCATTATCTTCATGAAAAAAATTCACAATTCATTTTATTTTTGACAAAAAAATGGAAAAAAAATTCAAAACTTTTTGAATTCAATTCCCCCGCATGGGAATTTTTTTCTTTCAAGACAATCAAGACAATTATGCATCCGTTAGATATGCTCAATTCTTTAAGTGGTTGAAAATGGGTTGCTATACCATAGAAGACTACAGTAAATAGTAAAATTAGGTTGCCCCTCACTAATTTCTCAACATTCCACTCTAAATAACTATTTATTGTTTTTGTACAATAAAACACTACTTTTGAATTAGTTTTTGGTGTAGTTCGAACTCATGAATCTCCATGTGTACAAAAGGAATTATTTGTAGAAATATTTGTTGACTTTGGCTTGTAGAGTAACTTTCTTGGGGTATGGCAACCTTATTGTAAAAGCACCCTAATTTCACTATTTAGTATACAGAAACATCCCTTTAAGAAGACTTCCACGTAGTCAAAGTAGCCAAATGAGTCATATGCTTCTTTAGTCCACCCTTGATAAACTTAGACCATAATGACTTCTAGAGGTGGTTCAATTTTCAAATTAGGGTACCCACACTCAAACTTCCCCAATTTCTTTATGGTAGAAGGATCCATTACTAACCGGCACCCCATCACCAATCAATAGGGTGTTGTATTTCCAACCAAGGTGGAACAAATTTCCATTTTCTCCTTGGAATGCGTGTTTTTGATTTTTTCAAGGTTTGGACCAATAAGTTCATGACACACAAGTGAGCAAGAAAGTAGGAAGCAATGAGCGGGAAAATAGTTCTTGAATGATCGGAATTGGATGACTCTACATGTTAATCATGGGTCAAGCCCAACTTTGGCCTTTCAAAATTCATAGTAATTTCATTTTGAGAGATAAAATTACCAAAGTTTTTGCAATTTCCATCATTTCAGTCAGTGCACCTCTGAAAATATTTGCTTTGTCTACCACTACCCTAAATCATGTCCATAATTGCTTATTTGATCGGTTACTGGTCCCTCTACCATACATGTAAGTTTTGTCAATGCAAAGCCTCCCCTAAGCCCTAACTCCTAAGCCCAATTTTTTATTGAAAAAAAGCAATAGCTAGTCTAGCTGCAGGTGACTTCTGACCTCTGACTTCCCCGGGGCATGAGTCACGCTGCAACAAACGAGGCAAGATTCCTGATGCAATCTCCCATTGTGTTTGAACTTTGAAAAACTAATAAGCTTAAGTTAAAGCCGAGGGTGGGATATTATTGGATACTCTCGCTTAGTGTGCGGTGGACATGCAGCGAAGGYCAGTCACTGAACTGCCACATGTCGCYATGGCAGATCGTTCCAAGGGGCTGCCTAAATATCCAAAAGKTKAAGTCCCTCTGGCTGACACAACACTACAACAGTAGGACACATTTCATTTTGTACTGGACTCCAAAGGACTGACTGCGGRGGAAATTAATTAGTTCAAAATTGCCGTGCCAGCGCATCAGTCCCTGAAAACCACAATAAGGTATAGTAGGCTGCGGCGCAGGAGGGGTGGAGTATCATAGGGATGTTGCTTTTTATTTTTTATTTATTTTTAATTTTTTAATTTTTAATTTTATTTTGGGCAGTGCAAAAGGCGATGGACAAATTTTGGGTGGAGCGATGCAGTTGTGTACACCTGGATGAAATTTAAATTATTCGTGCAAAACAATGTACTTATTTTCATCCAAAAAGGAGCAATACAGTAGAACCTCCCTAAGAGCATCCCAAAGCTGCACGCCCAAAGGCGCAAATTAGGTATTTGGCCAGACCCGGCCAAAAGACACTTCCCCACGGTATGCAAGACGGGGCTCAAGATATGCCCAACCATGGCCAAATTTCCCAAGGAGACGGTGAAAGGAAGAGTCATGAATGAGGCGCCGTATGTGCTTTGGCACAATTCTCAAGCTATGGTCTACTTAAATCAACACAATTTTCCAAGTAAGACATGCTTATTCATGTCACAAGTGCACTGGGCCTAGACTTAATAAATGGGAGAATACTCAATCACGAGACGACATCCATTATTTTCCAATAAAACAAGGATGATTGGACAAGTTGCGCCCTCCCATTCTGTGTTGTTGTGAGGTGCAAGTGTGAGACATAGCCCGCGGGCTCCGGAATCACCCTGCAAACCCACACTCCCTGTCCCTATTGGCCGGGTGAGTTGTGGGGATGCTCTAATTAACTCAACTATAAGATTGGGACTAGTCTCTCATATTAGATAAGAGAGGTTATTGCATCAGGGAGGGGCATGATCTTTGTATGTGGTTCATATTGTTAAGCCAAGATCAACAATCGATGTTATTTGATAGAACTTTATTGAGTTAGAGAGGATTGAGTTTGGGAGGTTCTAATGTATTGACTCTTTAGAATGTGTAAATACAACAATGATATCATCCACTAAAAATGGGAGAATGTATTGCCTAGTATTTTCTTGAAAAAAAGTTGCATTACTTTTGTTGGCAAAATATCATGCAATAAACAACATTGGTATGGAGTATGGTAAATTTTTGGCCTTCAATGCTATATCTTGCTCATGTGGTGATTGTTTGGAAGATATAGGCTCTAATCTGTATTGTTTTAAACTATTTTTTGCAATATTTTTCAATTTGTGTTTCTTAGTTTATTATAATAAGAAAAATTCGGTCAAATCCCTCCTTCGTCAAGTGGTTGGATTTGGCAAAATGTAGTTAAAAGAAACTCCACATATCCTATACTCTTGTCACAAAGACTTTTTTGAGTTTTTTTTACATTAGATTGTTCAAAACAAATACGTTAGACAGTGTTGATTGGTGGCTCAAGTCTAGGGGTGAGAATTGACCTCTTCAAAGACCTTTTTTTTTCCACACATGGGCAAAATTCAGGAAGCTTATTATTTTTGTTTGTTGATCAAATTCAGTGAAAACTTAGCCTTTACATTAGAAATCAGTGACCCAAATTAGCAAGGACATGTCGGGAAATACTTACTTGATTTTTACAAAATTATAACTAGATTTTTTTATTTAGCCTTGTTTGGGCAATAAAAAGATTAATTTTCTATGGCCCTCAACCACTCCTTGCACAAAAAGTTTAACAACAAATGAAAATTGCTTTCACTTATTATAGTGGCATCATTGTCATTGTCATGTATTGGCCAACTTAGGGTCCTATACAAATTTGTTCTTCATTAAATTGAATTATTTTATTTTATTCTTTTCGCATGCATTTTAAGTTGATTATTGTAATTCTAAGTTTGTTTCTTGTCTTTTGATCATTGTTTGTACAAATTATCTTCCTCTTAGATAGTTTGAAATTTTTTAAAAGCTTTGTAGGTACAATGAAATCATGTATCTCAAATGAGTGTCCTCTTCCTTTAGTCCCAATCAGCCCTTTTTTTTTGGGCGAAATAGAGCCAGAAAGCACCATTTCAAAGTGAAAAAAAAATTTCGCCAGAAAAAAGTAATATTTTTTCGCCAAAAAAGTTTCAATCCAATTTAAAATATGGATGAAATTGTCAAATTTGGATGAAAAAATGTATGAATTTGATTGAAAAGTGTTTTATGGTACCAAAGATGGATGTACGAAGAAATAAAATGCTTCACCAAATTTTAAGTGATTGCCATCCTGGCACTTTTTCAACTCTCCAAAGTAATATTATTCCTTCAGCGCTAGCTTGTCCGCATTGAAGATGTACTCCGTACAAAATAAGAAAAAAACAGAAACAAYTTTCATTGAATTTGGAATCCAAATGTTGCTAACGTACGTAATAACACGAGATTGATTGCATATCGGAATCACGGTGTCATTCTTGGCCATCCATTTTGTTATCACTCCTGCAACATGATGGCAAGAACCAGAATATGCGGAATCAATGAGTCCGAGTGTCCGAAGAGCAGATACCCGAGTGCTACAAAGAGCCCATTTGAAGCGGATGGAAGAACGCCTGCCATTCATGAATGTGCAGCTACCTCGTTTACACACACGGCATGAGAGAGAGTATTATGATATCACGAAAAGGAACATCGCATCTTGGCCGAACGCGCTGCCCTCACGTACGTCGGACGTTCCGAATTGAATACGATTTCCACAGTCTAGTCTCGTCGCTGTCTCCCTCGTCGCTGCCACCTCCTCCCTCCTGCTTGGACTCGCCTCCCTCGTCGCTGTGTGTGCAATTGGTGAATGGTGACTATACTGTCGTGAATCAGTTTCCAGTATATGGATTTGCAAATGCAGGTTTTCAAAAATTTTCCTTCTCATTCTTCGATAATTTGTGGAATCCTTCCTTTTGGGTTTTCCGCCATGTTACTCCAAGGACGCAAATGGGAAGTGCTGGTTCTTGTGTTGAATCACCGACGCCGGATGAGGCACTGGTCATGGAGTGTATCGGCCAGTTCGGATCTTCTCTATCACTGCTAAGGTATCACTGCTAAGGTATCACTGCTAAGGTAAGACAGCCCATTGCAGTTATTTCTTCCATAGTGGTCACTTATGAAGTGGCCCCATTGTGTTTTTTTAGTTTTGTGAGATCCTGGCCACAATCTATGTAATGTCTTACATGATAGTGATGGAGCAATTAGTCATCACATAAGGCACTTCCAACTTTTCAGTGTGAAATTCATTACAAGGATTGACTTGTTAGGCATTCCATGTTAGAAAATATTGTGATTGCATTAGGTAGTGAGATGATCATCATGGATTCAGATTTTGTTGGCTATGGGGTGGTCTACAGACCCTGTTGGGCCATGGAAAACTGAACACTTCAAAAATTCCTAGCAAATTCATACTTTATCGAAAAAATATAATTTCAATTGCACTTGCTGTTTCTCACACTTGTCATTAAGTGGGGGAAAAATTGAAAAATTTCAATAGTAGAGTGAGGGCAAACTCCAAATTCTGACCACAATGTGGTGTCTTACTTTATATCCAGTCCAACAAATGTTCGCAGGCCACATTCTGTGYCAATCTTGTGAGAGTTTCAATGATAATATGAGTTAAACTCCTTTTTATAAATTCTTGCATATAATTTTATGAGAGATAAATTGACCTCTGGAACACAAATGGTGGTGCAGCAGCGATGTGGTCAACTGTTCTGCATGCAGCAACAAAAAATTTCCTATTTCTATCAAAAAAAAAAAAATGATTGAATGTGAATCGTTGTGGATCTCAAAAGATGACGTACAATTAAACCATTGTAAATGTCCCTGGGTCAAATACTTCATCTACACGGGGTTACACAGGTCGCGTTGAAGAACATTGAAGAGAAAGTAGTAGCTATTTCAGAATTTTGGGTATTACTATTTTGGTCTTCCTCTGCTATCAATCTGCAAACAAGCAAACAATCAAATAAACTGCAACTATGGAAACTTTGGGTCGAGTGTTTTGTCTCAAATCTCCCTGGACCTATTTTGGATCGAGTAGAAACCTATTTTCGGATCAAAATGACCAATATGCAATCTAGAAAAAAGCTGGACACCTTCTTCTCTTGCAGAGCCCTATAGCATTTCTCTCCAAATGTTCAAAAAACTTGTGACATTTTTCTTCACCAATATGGTCCACCATGATCGAATTCACAAGGCTCTTTGTGAAATTTTTATGAACAGGTCGTATGCCGCATGGTTGCCAAAAATATGCTCCACTTCATGTGGTGCGAAGCAGCTTTGCCGCTTGATCTCACATTGTTTGATGTGAAAAGCAGATCTCACATTGTTTGATGTGAAAAGCATTTGTGGACTCAACGACTACTTTCACGTTGTCCACACTATAACAATACATTGGAAAGTTGAAGATATCTCTTCTCTCTTCTCTCTTCTTCTACTGTACCTTACAACATTGAAACGTCTCTAAAGTTAGGTAAGAAAGTCATTGAAATGCATGTGATGGACTAGTCACCCATTGGCCCACTAGTTATCTTACGGAACTTTGTAGGCTTGGACCAAATCCCTTCATTGAGTCTTCCCCAAGAAGAGAGGCTAAAAGATTGTTAAAACATGAAGAAAATTTTTGTGTCCTAAAAAATTGAGAAATGTGTTGAAAGCAATGATAGCATACTAGATACTACCATTCCAAAGAATAATCTTGGAAACATAATATTTTCAATTTCATGAAAATGGGATGAGATTGGTTGACAATATTGCTTAAATAACTATAAATTGTCAATCTCTTTTTGTTTAACCCCTAAGCGCTCGAACGACCATTTTTTGGTCGCTGCCCGACTTCGGGCAGAATTTTCGGGAGCATTTCTCTCTAGGCGTTCAAAAAACAAATGGCTTTTCTCTTCACCAATATGCTCCACCATGATTGCATTCAACATGCTCCTTGTGAATTTTTTTATGAATTGGCCATATGCCTTAGGGTTAGCAAAAATGTGCTCTTCTTCATTCATCGGGAAGTGGCTTTGTTGCTTGATCTCACATYGTTTGAGATGGAAAGCATTTGTGGACTCTACGACTTTTTTCACCTCATCGACGGTGTGACAATACACTGGAACGTTGAAGGCATCTCTTGTCTCTTCTTCTATTATCCCCTGCAATATTTAAACCACTCCAAAGATTGGTAAAAAAAGTCATTGAAATGTGATGGACTAGATCATCCCATTGGGCATGTAACAAAACTTTGCAAGCTTGGAATCTCTTCATAGAGTCCAGCCCTTTTTGGGGGGGTGAAATGGAGCCAGAAAGCACCATTTCATAGTGAAAATCTTTTTTTYGCTAGAAAAAAGTAATCCTTTTTTGCCAGAAAAGTTTCAATCCAATTTAAAATACGGATGAAATTGTTATTTTTGGATGAAAAAGTGTATGAATTTGATCGAAAAGTGTTTTATGGTACAAAAGATGGATGTACGAAGAAATAAAATGCTTCACCAAATTTTAAGTGATTGCCATCCTGGCACTTTTTCAAAAAAAAAAGGAAAAGGGCTGATTGAGTCTTCCATGAGGGGAGAGCCTAAAAAATTGTAAGAAAGTTTTGGTGTTGAAAGAAAATTGGAATKTTTTTGAAAGCAATGATAGCATGTTGGTGACCATCATTTCAAAGAACAAATTTCCGGTAGAAACTTGAAATCATAATATCAAAGCCATTATGCAAATGGAATGAGTTTGGTGAACAATATTGCTTAGATAACTCTATCTTGTTAGTTTCTTTTTGCTTAAGGTTAAGACTAAGAAAATAATAGAATGTTCTATCGTAGCCATATACTATGGAAGATTATATTAAAAAAAATGAAAGGAAATTATATGTTTCAATCTAAGAAAAAAGATTAGTGCTAACACCCCTTTAGCCTAAACAATATTCATCCTACACCAAATGATAATATATGAATTAAAGGATAAATAAGTGCTTGGTTATTGGCATTTTTCATACACCAAATTATAAGGAAAAATACCTATGGAAATTATTCCTTCATTTCTATTTGGATAGAGACAATAATAATTAATTGTCTTTCTTGAGATTGACTTGAGTGAACTAGACAATACCTCATTGACGAGTTCTTCCCACGTCTCATCGAGGGGTTTATTGTAAGCGCTCCAATTCACCCCTTGAATATGTGGATGGTGCTCGTCCGCACGACCACGAGTGTAAATGAGAACTAAACCACCTGGGACAACTTCATCTGCTCGAGATAGCAAAAAATCACATAGATCTTGCCTTGCAGTTTGCGTGAAGGCTTGCAATGCTGCAACATTTTTGTTATYGTCTAACCATATGCTTCCCTTGTTATAGGTGGGTGAAGATTTGTCTAGCATCGCATTGGGCACCTACACAATGGAACGATTGTTACAAATTAGCTGTGGTTCATGCAATGCATGAGAAAGCTTGACTCAAGTCTATTGCAATGATTTCATTAAGCTTGTTATAGTTTATGAAGTGACAGACAATAATTCTGACAATAGAACTACATTTAGGCTCAGTTAAACACTCATTTGTCCAATTGAGTGGGTGGAAATTGGTATCATCTACACTGAATAGGGGTATTAAGGAGAYCAAACAATTAAGGGGACTAAATGAGGAAAACTGTAGATTTTTGAAACATGAYGTATTGCCCCYAGACAYTTCARTCAYTGTTGATGTACAATAAAGGTAGATATTTATATATTGTTAAATGTYAATTAATTAGTATGGGTCCCCTTAATACCCCTATTTCAGTGTAGAAGCTTAATRTCATTTTTTTGGAAATTGATATGTACAATAGAGTTATATTTCAACCTACATTCATTCAAAATAGGGTTTTTGATAAATTAGTGTCATACACACTATTAGGACAAATAAACATGCTCTTGTGCTATAGACTAGTTTTTAGGGAAAAAGGCATAGATGAACTGCAAGAAAGGTTACCTGTGACATCCAATTAACTGAAAAGGTAGAAATCGCGACATGAAGACTTCCCCTCGGTAAGAGGCGTCTATAGAACGATCCCGCGACTGCCGTGCCGTAGAAATCCTCCAAACCCGTTTGCGTTTTTTTCCAATCCTCCAATTGAAGAAACAACGTGTTGAAATCATTGGACGGCAAGTCGCAGAAGAAGTACTGCACCTCATCAGCAAGTTTCCTCCCATTGCTGCTCAAACTTGCTCTGCACACACTTCGGTAACAGATTTCCGCATATCCAAGAGTGTTCGCTCCCACGGAGCATCCGAAATCAGCCGCACGAATCGCACTGCCGCTCCAGTCCTTGAACAATTCCAGCTCCTTGATCTCTTGCTCCAAGATCGGCTTCAAGATGTCTATGGATTGCGATTGAACCAATGAGTTTCTGGTGTAGCTGAACTCTCCTGCACCACCCGTCATCCCAGCTATGCCTCGTGTMACCTTCATCGCTTTCTCTTGCGCTCCACGCCTGGCCATCGTAACACCACGAACCTCACCTCCACCTGCTGCTGCATCACTCATAGCGAAAAGAGCTCCCGCAAATCCAATTCGACAGACTTGCTGCAAACTGATGACCTAAGCTTCTAGCTATCTCGAAGCCGCGGTGTTCTTATCCATGCAAACCTGACTCAATGAGCTCGATGGAGTGTTCGAAGTTCGAACGAACAACTCATTTGAAAGCTATGAAAGATCTTCTTTCACTGATGTGCAGGTACAGTACCACGTTTACAGACGGACAGCACGTGATGCCTTTTGTCAGTGAGAAAATTATCATTATCACCAAGGAATATATATCGCATCTTGGTTGTTTTATAAAGTTTCCATTTGTGKGCTGCACATTTTGTATGTATATAGTTCTGAAAAAGTCAGCATCTCTGCTTGACTTTGGATCTGAAAAAGCTGTGCAAATGCTTAATTGTTGCACAAGTAATATTAAGTACGTACACTCATAGCATCTGCACCCCGAACTCCAAGGCAAAAAGTCACTGCCGTGCGAATCACCAAAATGACTTTCTAATTTTCTTGAGCTCATGCAACGACTCAAGCTCTCAGTTGCCTATGGAGGAATCATTTTCTTTCCTGGCGTCTTTGATCATGGAAAGTAATTTTTTTAACCCCTGAAGGACGGACCGGTGGCCGTGAAAATCATGCATTTTGATACCGTGTGACATCATCTCCTTTGAAAAAGCTAACTATATTCATTGGAAGTCCAAGTACTAGAAAAGATCTCCCCTTTCCACCCCTAATACCGAGGATGAATGATTGCATTTCTGTCCTACAAGGAAAGATTCTTTGCCATTCATCGGACGCAAAACGTTCTCAGCGTCGTTTAAGGGTTAAGGGGTTGATGAGAGATGAAGCATGGATGCACTTTGGTTGCTCCATAAGAAGTGGCGATGCTACTGACCGTAAACCCTCCAACTTCATTCTCTTGAGAACCTTTTGACGTATTTTATGAGGTTGAAGAAGTAAAGCTGCTCTCAAACTTCTTTGATTTGATCCTCCTTTCACTCTTCACTATTCAAGGGGACCAAAAGTGGCCTCACATAGTCTAGAAGTTCAATTCAAAGTGCTGTAACTATTGCATGTAAGGTCCAATGCAATGAAACTTTTTTTTGAAATCTGAGATYTGTCTTCTACTTTGGGTGCTCAAAATTTCAGATCAATTAAAGATGTACTGATTTTTTTGGAAGCCATTCAAAGTTTAGGATTCAGTTTCAGTTCACCAAACTGTATTTTATTGGTTGCAACTTGGGGGGACCTGTATCTCCTTTTTGCAATGTTCATTATCAATAAAATTTTCTGAATTACGTTCTCCTTGAAGTCTAGTTACTCTAGTAAAATTTTCATGTCAATCGAAGGTGTTTTGAATGCTTGGGAGCAATTCAAAGTTTAAAATCTAGACACTTTTGGATTACGGTAAACTCTAGCGGCGTGTTGCTTCTTCATATAGTCTGCTTTTCCAATAAAAGATTTTGCAAAAGTTGTGCATACTAGTCTAATTTGTGTGTTTAAAATTTCATATCAACCCCAAGCCAAACTCGTTGGCTGCTGAGGCAAGAGAGAATCTATAAAGTCGTCGCTACCAAGTGCAAATGCAAGACCCAACACGGGTACTGTCAACTGCAATTGCATGGATTTCGATTTGAGCAGATTAGGAAGATTGATAAGAAGAGTCCACCTGGGATTTCGATCTCAACACGTAATGTAAGACTCCAAGAGGACGCTACCATTCACTCAGTCCATAGGGGAGTATTGTGCGTCAACAGATTGTCCAAGTTCACCCTCGAGAGAAAGAAAAAAGGAGTATCTAGAAGAATAAATGAGATTGAAAGAGAAAAGTTAATTCTTATCCGAAATCGCTATCACGGAGTATCTAGGTGCTGCTGTTAGGACACCTCGMATAAAACATACCTGAATGGATTCTCTCGCCCAGTCTGCATGATCGACTGTAGATCTTTTAGTTAGCTCAACAGGAGGCGTCTGTCCCTTGAACTTATAGCATTTCTAAAATAGTTAGTCTGGGTAACACTATTTACCATCATTAGTGTAGTAATCGCACAATCAACGAGATGAAATCATACTTTTAATGAGAAGTAGTTCCATGGCCATAGTGGGGTATGCATGTTGGGTTTAACTCATGTGAAAATTACTCAAAAATAGTAAAAATAAGTAAATTCAAAAAATAAAAAGTGGCCATTTGCAAAAACTTTATGGAGATGGTTATCCACCAAAAAATCCACCAAGAATAATTATTTATATGTTGCAAAATGCAACATGTATACAACACTCTTTAAGACCAATATAAAACACACTTGGAACATGATTTTGGAAATCCCTTTCTTGGAAAGATGTATTTGTATTACAAGAACTAGCCTGCCAAATTTCACAATGTTATTCTTCAAAAAATATAGTCGTTAGGTACTAAAAACCTCCAAATTTGCAAGTGTGACATTGAATTGGGCTCTATTTTTGGATAGTAAATTATTTTTGAAAATTACAAAAATATCAGACAAAGTCTATAGTAGTCATGAGTACCTCACCTATAAATCTTGAGTCATTTGGAACCAAAAGCCCCAAACACAAAAGTTATGGCCAAAAATCAGATCAGCACACAACGTGTGACGCAAAATAGGACAGGTCACAGGTGTTTCTTGCAATCACCCATTTGCTAGCTGAGTGTTGGTTGTGCTTAGTTAGGAAGCATAATATGCTGATGCAAGTGAATCACTGCTTGGTTGAATAGAGCTCTACTTTGGGAAGAAGAGTAATTTTCAGATTTTTAGTTTTCAAATGTAGACTAGCATCGCTAAAGTGTTTGTTTGAAAACTCAGAGGACACCCAATGATTGGTCTTGCTTTGTAGAAGATTTTCTTTTTTTGGTTGAACCATTCAAGAAGAAACTTGAAATTGGTTGTTTGTGCATTTAGAGGTCAATGAAGAACAATGTGAAGGTTTATAGGGAGTCACAAGAATGATAATGTGAATATTAGAGAGGTTAATAGAACACTCAAATTCTTCTCAAGTGACTACGAGACAAAGGAGGAGAACTCGCAAGAACCACAATCAAGTAAGTACACTTCAAATAGGCAGTTTAGGCATGGTTCCCATTATTATATTGAAAAGGATTTTGTGCGGTCTAGCTTGTTGGTAGTCAACAGAAGATTCTTGTAGAATGCATTATTTGGAGATTGTATGGATTAACTATGAATTTCAAAATGTTTCTATGAAAATGAATGTTTCTAAAACCAACCTTAGACTCCGATGAATAGTGGGAGTACATTTTAAGCAAGAACATGTAGATGTTGATTTTAGGTGTTGTTACCTTGAGTGTCTTTCCAATGCAAGACCATAGTGGAGTTGAAAAATGTCATGTTATTCATGAATACAAGCAACCACATGAGGGGCCAAAATTGCAAGTTTTGTAAACACATTGACATTGAAAACTCRATGCAAACTAAAGCAATTAGGGATGAGCTTCTGGGTTTCAAACATTAGAACAAGTTCAAGTTGGAAAGGAACACAAGCTATGATACTCCGTGTGTATCGTCCAGCACTATTCACATCAAAAAGCCTTAGAAGCAGCAGCTGCGTAAGAGCCGCAAGTGATGGATTACAGTCAAGATACCTCCTAGCAAAGAGAAAGTTGCAATTCCCCTTCAGAAACCTCAATGTCAATAGTGGCCTCATGCTAATTTCACTACTCCACAATGGAGTACTTCTTAATTAACTTCTTAATTATGACGTTGTCTAGACATTCAAATTGGAGTGGGACATTCAAATTTGAGTGAAAATCATGTTTCAACATTCAAAGAAACAAGGTTTGAAATTCCACTAAGTAGACTACTTCAAGCTCCAAACATCTCAAAAAGCTCCATTAACCCCTAAATGTTCTGATTAATCTCCAAAATTTGGGATTTGAGAAAAATCCTTATAAAGTGCTACATTAGGAAAATTTTCAGCCCTCGAAGAGCTTGCGAGTTTTGCACCCCTGTGGTGCAATTAGAGAAAAAAATAAAAATAAAAAAATATTTTTTATTTTTAAAAATTTGGAATCTGATATGGGACTATTGGTGCCACATCAGCCTCACATTAGCGCCACATCAGATTAACTATTTTTTTTTAAATTTAAATTTTTAAATTTTTTTTTTAAATTAAAAAAATTAAAAAAAAAGAAATATTTTATTATTTTTCTGTATTAGCACTTCGGGGGTGCCGAACATAAAGTCTTAACAGCCCTCCGCAAGGATGAAAATTTTCCTAATGTTTGGAAGCATATTTTGGAATTGATATACAAATAAAAGTTGTAGACTAAGAGTTGTCAATTCCATCCGTACGGGTAGATTCACCAATACTATCACCAATATTTTTTTATAAATTTTGAAAGGGGAATTTCAAAATTTCTTCAAACTTCAATAACAAGCAAAATATTACCACATTTGGAGTAGAATTTGTTGGAATGGATTTGGAATGAGTTTCTCTTGACATGGTGATCTTTGAAATTTTTGTGCTTTTAAAATCTATGACTTCATTTTGACAAATCTAGTTTTGAGCTCAAGTCAATGCAATTTTGGCTTGATCAACCACTTGACATACTTGCACATTGGTAGTTTAAGAAAAATATGTACTCTAGTAATATCATATCCAACGCATATATAGAAAAACAACTTGATATAGTATCTTCACAAACTAGAAAACTTTCATCCAAGCAGTTACAATAGGAGGATGAAACTTCAATTTCAATATGTTCATCGACCAGAAAATGGACGTCGGAGCACTCCAGGGTTAAGAGTTACTCACATGTGTACTTATCATGCATTCTAAGTTGCCATAGTATGTGAATTTTTTGGTAGGTGTTCACACAGTCGTTTTTTTATAACTGTCGAACCTACGTGGCTACAAAGCTAACAAGGGTTACTAGTCGTCTATATTAGAAAAAGTTGACAACTATCCATTGCAATCTAACATTACAAGCTATAGTTGCATAATTCTCAATCTTYCAATTATGTAGATTCTCAAGAACCAACAACTGTCTTTCATAATGCAAGGGGAAGTGAGTAACTAAGTAACATTGCCAACATTACAAGCACCTCCAATGATATGAGAGATCAATGAACTTGACATGTACCTCACTTTGCTTTAGCCCTAGATGCCAAAGCCTTTTCAAGTGTGTTTTCATTGGTTTGAAGTTATTTTCAATGAAGCAAACTGTTTTTCTTTCTAGAATCTAACCTTATAGATGTTTAAAGAGCTTGTTTACTAGTGCAAATACCAATTTGGAGTGCAAAATTGCATAGAAGTTGTAAGATTATAACAAGAGAAATGTACATTTTATTTTTAGTATGTTGCCTTTTTCCACAATGTTTTAGAAACTTGCATATAAATTTTTTTGGTGATTAGAAGTGACATGAACAACTACAAAAAGTGTTAGTACACTAAAATGCACTTTCAAAGAACTTAATTTCACTTGAAAATCATGAAAACACTTTAATCTTTTCATTGGAACCAAAATTGGCAAGCTTTATTCTTTGACTAATGGACACATATGCCTTTGAAGACCTCTCAATAATCAAATATGTACTTTTTTCATTGGAAAATGAAAGTTTTCAATAGTTAACCCTCAAAACTACACGATTTAAAAAAAAAATAGTCAAATGAATTTAATTGCTTGCACAGAAATGAGCTTGAAATTTCAGATAAACTATAATATGGTTGATTGGGTAGTTAAGGGTTAAAAGTCATTTATTTTTAGTAGGTTTTTTTTTTGGCTTTTTGGTGCCAGATTGCACAAAAAAAAATCTGGCTAAAAAAGGTTATAAAAAATGCCAAAAAAATTGGATGAAATTGCCAGACAATTTTGAAATTAAAAAATATATTAGATGAAATCGCCTAATTGTGGATGAAAATCATACTATACATCCAATAAGTGGATGAATGTTGCAATTTGGAGCACCACTATAATATTTTATATCGCCACTATGGCACTTCTTCATAAATGAAAAAAAAAACTTAATTGTTAGTGCTTACAGTTGGAAGACAAGCTCTCTCTCTCTCTCTCAAAAATCGCAGGAGCTTCTGTAGAGGTGCGATTCTCTCTCTCTCTCTCTCTCTCTCTCTCTCTCTCTCTCTCTCTCTCTCTCTCTCTCTCTCTCTCTCTCTCTCTCTCTCTCTCTCGGGTGGTAGGAGGTAAAACAACCAATGCAAGATATATAAAATAGAATTAGCAAGAGCTCAACCGCTCATAGTCACAACCAAAAATTGTGTTTGAAGCATAACTTCAGGCCCCCATTTAGGCATAGTAGAATAATTTTTCTCAAAAAATGGTGAATTGAAAAAAGTTGGTAAATAAAGCTAATTTTTATCTCCGAATTTCCATTTCATATTTCAAGCCTCTACTAAAAAATTATGGACAATTTCAAAGAGGGGTTGATTGGGACATTTTCTTCAACATTTTCAAACATCCTCTCTGAATTTTGTCCATAACTTTTTATTGGAGTCATGAAATATCAAATGGATTTTTGGAAATAAAAATTAGCTTTATTTTTTCAGTTCACTAGTTCTTGAAAAAGRTTGTTTTACCATGCCTATAAAAGATGTAACTTTTTGAAAAATTGACTTTGTCTTCCTCTCTGTGGTCATTGATGGCCTCTCACCTTTGCAACAATCCAATTACAAACATGAGACACATGCACCGATAGGTAGAGCGCTACGAAAATGTTTTTTTTTACTCTTATTATGTASGCATTTCTTCAACGAGCTACAAGCACCCTTGAGTAATAAACCTTGAATGTCTTATAGAAATATACATTAATTATGCATTATTGATCTTGTTCGATGGTCTTTTTTTCAACATTCTAGATTAGTTTCTKCAAGACTAGTACGACCTTAGCTACAGTGCATGTGGAAGCCCCATAATAATACAAGAGTTTCTCAACCACTTGGATGCGGTTTTCAGTCAACAAATGCAACTACACAATCCCACTCTTTTGATTGAGAGCCTAACGTAGGAGGTAGGTCAAGACATGTTGGAGTTGTCCAACGTTAATTGGTTTAGGAATTATATCAAATGTGTTGTGAAACACCAATGCACAAGCATATATTTCTAGTCAAGCAAATAAAATTGAACAATAATTTAAAAAAAAAAAATTTTACCGACTTCTTGAGGGCCTATATATTTCATAATTTCCTCTACATTAGGCAATACCATGTACAAACTCATTGAAACATAAAATTGAAAAAAAAACTATAAATAGATAAATAAAAATATCCATTCAACTAGTTTGTCTCAAATCCTCCTCAAACATATTTTCAAATTAAAAAAAAAACTATTTTCGGATCAAAACGGCCAATATGCAATCCATAGGCAATTTAGACACCCTCTTTTCCCGTGCAATTGTAGCAGAATTTTTCTCGAAGCGTTCAAAGAAGTTGTGGCACTTCTCTTCACCAATATGCTCTACCATTATCGAATTCAGAAGGCTCCTCATGAAATTTTTTGCAAACCGGCCATATGCCTCAGGATTAGCAAGAATCTGCTTGGCTTTAGTTGGTGGAAAGTAGCTTTGCTGATTGATCTCACACCGTTTGATGTGAAAAGCCTTTGTGGACTCTACGACTATTTCCATGTCATGTACGCTATAACAATAGGCAGGAATATTGAAGGTATCTCTTCTCTCTTCTTCTATTATACCCTGCATTGAAACCACCCCAAAGATCGGTAAGAAAGCCATTGAAATGTGATGGACTAGATCACCTTGCTGCCCTGGTGAGCATGGAATGGAGCTTTGAAGGCTCAAATTTTCTTCATATAGTCTTCCTCTAAGGGAAGCTTAGTGATTGTTAGAAGACGAAGAAAGATTTTGTGTTCAAAAAAATAAAAAATGTATTGAAATCAATGATAGCATGTTGGTGACCATCATTCCAAATTCCAAATTTCCCATAGAATTTTGAAATCATAATATTAACAAACTCATGCAAATTAGTCTCTATTTGCTTAAGGTTAAGAATTTAATATTTGTAGAATGTTCTATCTCGAGCTATCTACCATGAAAGATTATATGAAAAGAAATAAGAGGAATTATATATTTCAATGTCAAATAAACAATTAGCGTTGACATCCCTTTAGCCTGATTAACACTCACCCTTCACTAAGCAATAATATATGATTCAAAGGATAAATAAGAGCTCAATCATTACCATCATTTATACACTTTATGTGCAAAGATACATAAGCCYAAGTATGCAACTCCCAACTTTTCTTAAAATTATTTTACTACTTTCAAACATCCCCCTATTGGATGTTTACTTTGACCATCTTGGAGTGGGGTAGGGGTTAGAACTATTTTTGATCCAAAACTGCGAAWTTGAAGCTCAAAATTGGGATACAAGGACTTCCACCAAATGTTTGCAAGCTCACAATMAAATTTCTACAAATAATAAACTTTTCACCTTCCACATGTGCTCAAAGTGCACTACCTCTACGCAAAAAATGGRAATACAATTTTTGTTTTCAAAGATGAAAATAATTGAGAAGGAGATGAAGTTAGAAAAAAAATTATTTTATTGAATTTCTTGACTATTTTCTAAGAATCAAAAATCAAAGTGTCTATTTTCTTAGCAGTTTTCATAGACATTTTTTGTACAAAATTTTTAGAGATAAATTTTTCTAGGTCTGAATTACTAGAGACAAAATATTTGCAATGCTTCACAAATTATCCATATTTTATTTTATTTRAAAGAAATTTATTACAAAATTCACAACACTCACTTAAATGGGTTGTTTGWTGTAAAAAACAAAAGTTTCTTGCAACAATCCTGATGTAGAATACTCTTGCAGCCCTTTCTATAATGAATCCAAATGTAATTATATCATCAAAACCTAATTATATGATTTTTTTTTAATACATGTGTCCTAAGCCATGCTCCCCAAATTTTTTATTTATTATAATAAATTTAAGATTTTTCCAATCTTAAATAAAACACTACAAACAATTTTTAATTTTAATTGGAGGAAACTTCTTGAATAGATTTTTGAAAAGTATGCATAGGTATCTCAAGTCTTCATATATATTGTGAAGTCTTTTTCATAAATATGAAAGCCAACATTTTTTACATCTCATTTTATTTAAGTTTTTCTTCACCTAACTTTTTAGGTTTTTCTTCACCTAACTCATTTAACATGATACTTACAAAAGCCATCCTCTATTTCATTTTAATGCCAACAACCCCCATGTCTAATACAAGAGTAGCAAACCTAGGGGCATAATTATGAAATTATTCATAGACTTGTATTTGGAGCAGAGACAACTGCAATTAGTTCCCTTTCCAAATTTGACTTGAGTGATCTCAAAAGTACCTCAATGATGAGTTCTTCCCATGTCTCCTCAAAGACTTCACTATAAGGGCTCGCATTCACCCCTTTCCCGGGCCATTGAATTTGTGAATGGTGCTCATCCACGCGACCACGAGCATAAATGAGAACTAAACCACCTGGGACGACTTCATCTGCTCGAGATAGCAAAAAATTACAAAGATCTTGCCTTGCAATCTGCGTAAAGGCTTGTACTGCTGCAACATTTTTATTATCGCTTAAGCTCGCTCTCCCCTTGTTATAAGCCGGTGAAAATTTGTCTAACACCGCATCAGGCACCTAGACAATGGAGCAATAGCCACAACTCAATTTTAGTCTCACTATGCAATGCGTGAGTAAGGCCTCATTCAAGTCTAATGTTCATGAATCATTAATCTTGTTATCATTTATGTCATTGGAAACAATGATTTTGACAACAAAACTACATTTCTCATTTATACCAATTCATCCTATCASTGAAGGGGGAAACYARTATCATCTARAAATYTAGTGYCATTCTTGTGGAAATTGATATAACARAATAAAATTTCAACCTACATTAATTCAAGATAGTGTTGTTGAAAAACTAATATCACACACATTAGTAGGACAAATAAGTATAATCTTTTGTAGTACTTCAGGAAAGTACGTTTTTTGTGGTTTTTGTACTGATGGAGTATAGTTTAATAGGGTTACAATGTGTTACTCTAGGGTAATTGCATGAAACACCGCGTGGTTTTTGTAGTGTATTGCATTCATGATTTTTTTGACAACATTGTATAAATAGAAAAACAATTTTAAAAAAATGTGAAAAATACATTTGATGTATAGACCTTTAAGAAAAAGGTACCCTACTAAGGAAAAGCGTAGAAAATTTCTCTAAGTAGGAGAACTAGAAAAGTGTAAATTTTTACAAAAATAGGTACTTTGACGTTTTAATTTGTAATAAATAGGGAAAATAATTTTCAATGAAAGTACAAATTGGAAATTTGGGAGAACTTGATGATAAAGAGACTTCACCAAAAGAATTATCTTAAAACCATCTTGAATTTTTAGAAGTGTGCATGCAAGGGAGCCCTGTTAGTACGCATGTAGAAGAAATAAAATAATTTTTTTTTTAAATTCCTTTGGTGGATGCATACCCACCTAGTATGGAAATAGACCACAAAAATTTCAGCTCAAGATCATTAATTTGGGTACTCCCCAGTACTAAAAACCCCTAAACTGCAAAGTGTGATAAATGAGCTAAATTTCAATTTCAATATAAAATGGTTTTTTAAATTTTTTGAAAAATGAGGTTCTTGATTGCTATCAAGTTAGACATCTCGAATAAAAATTTCAAGTTAATTGGGTTCATACTTCAAAAGTTATAGTGGTTGACAACTCCATCATTCTAAGTATGAGGCAAAATAGTATTAGTCTTTCATGCAATCACTGTCCGAAGTATTGAAAATATATTGTTGCAGTACAATAAACAATACTGCAACAATATACTTTCCATACACTACCTTACCACCATTGAAACTATACTGCAACAGTACTGAGGCAATGGGTTTTTTTTCCTTAAGAAAATGGCATCGACAAACTACAAGTAAAGTTACTGTACCTGGGACATCCAATGAAGCGCGAAGGTAGAGATCGCGACATGCAGACTTCCTCTGGGGAAGAGGCGTCTATAGAATGATCCCGCGACTGCCGTGCCGTAGAAATCCTCCAAGCCTGTTTGCGTTTTTTTCCAATCCTCCAATTGAAGAAACAAAGTGTTGAAATCATTGGAAGGCAAGTCGCAGAAGAAGTACTGCACCTCGTCAGCAAGTTTCCTCCCATTGCTGCTCAAACTTGCTCGGGTCACACTTCGGTAGCAGATCTCCGCATATTCAAGAGTATTCGCTCCCACGGAGCATCCGAAATCAGCCACACGAATCGCGCTGCCGCCCCAGTCCTTGAACAATTCCAGCTCCTTAATCTCTTGCTCCAAAATCGGCTTCAAGAGATTTATRGACTGAGATTGCATCGAAGAATTTCTGGTGTAGCTGAACTCTCCTGCACCACCCGCCATCCCAGCTATGCCTCGGGCAACCTTCATTGTCCTCTCTTCGCCTCCACGCCTGGCCATCGTATTACCATGAACCTCACCTCCACCTGCTGCTGTATCATCCATAGCTAAGGACAGCGGACGCAAATGCAATTCGATAGTGCTACATTCGGATGCCCTGAGCTTTTATATCGATCGAAGCCGCGCTGTTTCTTATCCCAGCAAACAGATATTTCGTTAAATGATAAACCGATGTTTAAAATATCTGACAGAGGTTTGTATGGTAGATCGATGAGGTGTCTTTGAGTGTTCGAAGAGCACATACCAGACTCGTACGAACAGCTGATTTGAAATGCATGGAAGAACGCCTGCCATTGATGTGCAGTTAGTCTAGCACGTTTACAGACCGCACGTGTTGCCTTCTGTCAGTGAGAAAATTACGATATCCCCGCAAACTTCTAGTCAAACATGACTGCGGCTGTAGCAGAAAGGCGGCGGTTCAGTGCCACACTGCGTGACCGATCGACCGCTATGGCTTTTCGATTTTTTCCGTGATATCAAGTTTGATCGAATGTATCACTTCAAATGCCAGGATCTGATGTATCCAGGACCTTTGTTTGAATTGAACTCTTAAAGCTAGCATGTAGGGTCTACCAGGCTGAAATTAAGATCATGTTCTAAACCCACGCTACTGTATGTGGTATTCCTCTTAGGATTCTGAAATGAAGCCAGGCTATGGATATCAGGACAGGAAGCGCGTGCGATGGTGAAATTGTATATGAAGTACAATCACAGACTGACGCATGCATGTGTTCCTTGCCACGGTTTGTTGCAAACGTCATTCAAGAGCTAGAGCGCCTGAAAAGAAAAGAAGCGGCTGTGATGTGAAGCTTTGAATATTTGCTCGCTGAGTGTCAGTTGTGCTTAGTTGGGAACCATATGCTGATGCAAGTGACTCGCTGCCTGGTTGAATAGAGCTCTAATTGAAGAGAATTTTCCCACACCTAGCTGCATCGACAACGAGTGCGGTGAGTGATAAGCAACAGTCCTGAAAAATTCTACAGTTTCGCAGTAGAGTTCTCTTCTCCATCAATTCGTCGACTTTCAATCCTATTTCAAAAAAGGTAAAGAAAAGAATTACAACTTACGATATCAATGATGCGCCTACCAATTCAATCAGTCTAATGCAGTCCTGACTCCTTAATTTGCATTCACCGGCATTCAAACAAGCAAATACCCAATCTGGTACAGTATGTAAATCGTTTAAGATTCTGGTCTTCAGGACTTCGGTTGGTGATGTCTTTGRGTTATCATTGAACAGGAACTCTCACTGCCCCTAAAAGGGACAATTAAATAAGCGGCAATGTGTAGAATGCCCTTGAGCACAATCTCGACACAATCAGGGCAGAATTTGCCTGATCGGGATGGCATTGCATAGTTGAAATGTATTAAGTACGAAGAGCTACACTGAATAGGGGTTTTAAGGGGACCCATGATACTAATTAGTTGACATTTCACACTATATAAAAATCTACATCAATAGTGTACATCAATAGTGACTGAAGTGTTCGGGTACTGTACATCATGTTTCGAACCTCTACAGTTTTCCTCATTAAATCCCCTTAATTGTTTGGTCCCCTTAATACCCCTATACAGTGAAGAAATCTTCAAAAAGTAACTGTATCTAGAGATAGCTATAAGTAGCGTCTGCAACAGGCACAGCCCATCTGTGGGCGCAGCTGGTGTAGTGGTATCATAGTACCCTCCCACGGTACTGACCGGGGTTCGATTCCCCGGCTGCGCACTTGCCCCATTTTGAAATTGATTGAAATCTTTTGATGCCAATATTTCATGACAGTATTGGCCCACTGAGGAATTTTTTTTTGGCGAAATTTTCTTTGGGCAATGGAAGACATAACATGTGCGCAACAAACAGTGTCATGATTCTTGTTCACGACGTGCAGACAGAACAGTGATTGTCTAATTTTAAGAGTGTTGTAAGTAAAGAATGTGCACCTAATATTGTCACTAAATAATTACAAATTTTAAGAGTGTTGTAAGGGAAGAATGTGCACCTAAGAGTGTTGTAAGTAAAGAATGTGCACCTAATATTTTCACTAAATAATTACAAATTTTAAGAGTGTTGTAAGTAAAGAATGTGCACCTAATATTGTCACTAATTACAAATTTTAAGAGTAGTTAATACTATTAAACATAACTTAGTTTTTATTGGATCTTGTTGATGATTGAAAGAAGATTCCAACTCATTTTAGCATGTGTTATTTGGACATTGTATAAATAAGTTATGAATCTTCAAAGTCTTGTCTCTACCTACACTAAATAGTCAAATTAGGTTGCCCCAGTCACTATTTTCTCAACATTCCACACTATATAAATATTTATTGATATTGTACAAGAATACACCAATTGAATTAGTTATTGGTGTACTGTTAGAATTCTTGAACCTCCATGTGTACACATGGAAGTATTTGTAGAAACATTTATTGACTTTGATGACTTGAAGAGTAACTTTCTAGGGGTAAAGCAACCTAACTTAATTTCAATATCACTAGTAGGAAAAGGGTTGTAAATAACTAGGTAGAATGACTTTAAAAGCAGTCATTCAGGACATATTAGACTGAAGAATGATTGTAGCATCATTTTCAGTTCAAAGTCATTGTGGACCAGTTATTGTGGACATTTGAGTCATTTAGGAACCTTGGAGGGGTTAATTTAGGAAGGAGGGGTTATTGTCATCTGTTTGCTGATGTGGAACTTCATCGACAGAATTGCTGACTAGTTAAGGGTAGTTGGAGACAAGCAGTGGCAGGTTGTCGCTAACATGGACTGGATGCGTGTCAAATGATGTGGAAAATTTAGCAGTTTTATCAGCATTAATGTTCCAATGAGGAATAGACATGGAATGGATGTTTAGAATCATTGTTTAGTCATACTAACACATTTTGGCATGTGTGGGTCCCATTTGAAATATTACGTGGCATGAAGTAATCAATTATGCARGTAATAACGACTAAATAATACAATAGTTTTAAAATATTTAATATTTTCAGTCATTTACTTGCTGCCACTTCCTTTAATGTATGAGCACAATAGTCATATAGTAGTAATTGTTGAGTATTGAATAGAGATTAATGGAATTTTCACTCTTGGTCTAGTTGTATTATAGTCATTGACTGGTATGGAGTGGATAGTGTCCGGTATTATTTTGAATGTGCAGTAGCTAGTCCTCAATTATTTATTAGATATACAAGTGGGAAATGACTACGAGCAAGCACACAATAGCATTTTGAAACAAAGAGGCCCCTACAAATGACTGTACCATGACATAGAGAAGTAAGATTGCTAGAGTTTAAAATACGCCATAGTGGTTTTAAAGTAGTAATTTATTAGTACGATATCAGTGACACAAAAACGTGGCCATAGATGTGGAATGACCACTGCATAGTTGGAGCTGTGCAAATTCTCTGTCTTCACTTGCAGCAGAAAGAAAAAATCAAAAGCGCAAGAGCTGCTATGCAAATGTAGGTTGCCTAACAATCTCACCAGAAAGAAAAACCTTAGAACTAGCTAGATAGTACATGCTTACATATCAAAAAGTGAGGTCTCAATTTGCTATTTTGATGAACTTGCTGTCCCAAAGTGTATTTGACATCACCACATCTTTGAGCTTCACCTGGTGGGCATTTTTGTTTGGAAACATGAGGGACATGTGAGGCTAGGCTAGATTGCCTCTTTTACATCCACCTTGAACCATGAGGTGGGGATGTCCATGAAATGGTATTGATGTTGCCCCCCTAAGCCAGCTTTAATACTTGAAGCGACTGCTTGTTTTGTGGACATTGGATTCATGAGCAAGATTTTTTGTCCCAATTAGAACTGCAAACCAAAAGAGAGGAGAAATAAGACAACAGGGCTTCCTATAATGTCACAAGGTTTATTCACATTGAATAACCAAGTCAATTAGTCAAGAAGCAATCATTGTGAATGACAACAATAAAATGATTGGAAGTCAGACATGCTCACATTTCATACAAATATTATTATGAAAGGGAGAGCAAATGACTAAAAAGTTACCAAATTGCGTCATTTAAATTGTTAAAATCTTACATTGTCCATGACTATTGAAGCATGATTTCTAGTCATGGTGCAGTCGTGACATAGTCATTTCCTAGTGACACAAACTCCTAGTGACTATAGAGGAACTACAATGAGTCCCTTGGAATAAAAGAGCGTACATCAAGGAATAATGCATTTTGGAGTACCAATTACCTTTGAATCAGCTGCCTTTTTCCCCACTGTTGTTTTTGTCCAGTTGTCTCTCTTTGCTAAGGTCCTCTGTACATCAAAAGAGCATGAGTTAGAATCTAGCATCAAAGCAAGGTGAGGGGCCAATTGCCAAAATGAATTAGAAGGTCCACAAGTCCCCTCACCTTGCCAGTTGGTTCCTGTGGCTGTAGAAGCGGTTTGCTCATGAAGTAGGACATCAATCACTGCTTTCAGTTTCCACAAGTATGCCTATGGAAGACCCTGTCAATTTAGCAATGCTTGCAGAAGTCTCTACTCCATGAAACTGCAGCGACAATGTTGATTTCGATAAATTGTAGGGATCCCCATTTTTTGGAAGCTGTTGCACAAAGAAAGAAGATAGAAGCATGATATTTGCATAAGCACAAGCACTCCAAAGTGGAAGCCATGCAGTCCATTCCTATCATGTTAGAGTTTTTTTTATGTAGGCCATATAGTAACTCGTGTCTAGAATGATCCTCCCCACTATAAAAGCCCTACCTTTATATTTTGTAGGGTTATAGTGCACACCCATCCATAATTGACACTATTGCTTGTCCCCATTCACCATGTCCAATATCGTTGTCAAAATCTGTGACATTGGACTACTGCTCTGTCTACAAAAGAATGTGACATACAAGTTTGTGAAACATGTATATAGTAGTTCTCACAATTTTGACCAACAAAACAATGTAGAAGTGTTTGGTTTCAAGGTCTTCTTTAGAGCATTGTTTTGGTTATTTTCTTCCAAGAAACAACTATGTAGTAATATACCTTGCACATTCGAAGACAAAATGTATGCAACCTTCAATGTAGAAGGTCCCATGACAAAAGGATGAGAAAAAATAGCATGTCACTTGCAAGGCATCCTCTACTGGTACTTCAACATTAGATTTTGGCTGACCCCTTTTCTTAGTTGGAGAGGAAAAAGACCGTGCTGTTGAAACCTTCTCTCGTGTTGCTTCGGAGGTTGCCACCAAACCCACTGCTGCCTCCGTTATTGATGCAGTGGAGACAACTCCAATCTTTTTGGTGACTATCCTTGTTGACTTCCGCATTGGCACTCCTTTTTTTGGAATTTCACCTTTGCCCTTGTTTATAGCAAGCTGGCCAATGACATGCTTTACTTGTTGCGATCCATGTATGTTTAGAATGCCTTCATTAGTTCCACCTTCTTTTAAGTTAGACTCCACCAAATCCTCCTTCCCTGACTCCATTTCTTCCTCTGTATCATTGTTGACCTCCACTACTGTTGTAGTTTCCTTCTTTGAATCTCCATGAAGAGCACTAGAATGTGTAGACTTAGGCCTTGTAGATTTGGTTGGCTTAGTTGCAGTAGAGAAGTCTAAGACCTTCTTTTGTGGGTTTTCATTGTGGTCATCACATTGCACGTGTTGGGATGTGACCATGGGTGCGTGATCTTGCATTATAGGGCCACCTCTGGTACATCTTGACCTCCACTTTCCTCTATGTGACTATGCGCGTATTGAGAGTCCTAAGGCTTCTGCAAATTAGGAATGGGGCCTCCTCCCACCACCTTCACAACAGAAGATACATTCATGGGCGCCCTCACAGTCGCCTTGGATGGTCCATGAGAGCCTTCATCACTGTCTCCAAATTTTGCCATGCATATCGATAGCATGGACTTCATCTCTTGTAAAGTCTCCTTTGTCTCAAATTGGTTGACAAGCATTTCTTGGTACCTACCATCCATTTCTTTGTGATAGGTTTCTAATGCGGAAATTTGCGCCTGAGACGCCGTTGTGAGCCCCTACACATAGCGCCCCAAACAAAGTGATTAATGACGTATTTAGCAGTGATAGAGCGCAATAATTTTTTTGTACAGTTGATCCTTCATTGAAAAATGTCACTTGACAATGTATCACTCACAAATGACTATATAGACAAGGAACCCGGGGAGATCACTTGCTATTTTTAGAAAACTACCTGAGTTAAAAGATAGGTTCCATTTAATTCAAAGGGGAAAATTTTTATATAATTTTTAGAGCTACTATAAGGTCTATGAAATGCTACATACTCTAAAATATATAAAATAGGATATGTAAAAACATAATATAGTAGGAATTTTTATTAATAAGTTAGCATTGGTAGATAGGAGTTGTACAAATTTTTTATAGTATAGTGAGTATAAGTGTAGACAAATAATTTTGTGTGGATGATAAAATGTGCACAATCCAATAAATGTTGGAGATGTCCTCTATCAATTTATCACTATTGTTAAATAATTTCACCTTATCTATAAAAGTGTCAATATTCCAACAATGTAAGGGCATCTAAGAATCTATTGCTCTAAGAAAAAAATGTTGATTTGTAAATCTACAATGAACGCTACAAGAAAATAGGGGTATAAATGACTTGTCCACAATGACTGCAACAACAACAATGATTTTAAAATGATTTTAAAATGACTATTACAATCATTGTTGCTGGTGAAGTCATTGTGAACAAGTCATTTATACCTCTATTTTCTTATAGTGGAAGGATGTATGACAAAGGATTTTCTTCCTATAAAGATCCATTAAAGAAATGTTTTAGGTTGGAAGGTACCTTCACTCCTATGGGGCATAGGGTTAGTGAGGCTTTAGACTAGCTATCTCACTGTTTTATTAGTGTTGTGTTTGAGTACAAGGCCAATAGGACTTGCTTTGGTTATTAGATTGATGATATTGCTTTTGGGAGATTCATGTTACTGCTTTCCTAATGTGTTTAATATTGTGTGAAGTTTTAAAACAATGACAATGACAAACATTCAAAGGTCTTCATACTTGGTTTGAATGTCATGATTGTTTGATGTTCATGTAATTTTGCATGTTCCTTTCTATACTAGATTGATTAAAATACATGGCTTAGAATTTAGAAATATCCAAAACTAGGGTTGAATTACACATTCTTATTTATTATTATGTAAAATTGTATTCTAGCACCTCATATATCAAAAAATTAAGTATAAATGTAAGTCATTGTTCTTATAGTGTATATTGTATATGTATATGAAAAAATTGGACATATAAGTTTTAGATGTAAACTAGACCAACTATAAAAAACATTTAAAGAATTTATAAAAAATTATAGGGTATTGGAAATATGCTCGTAATATTTTTTTATGTAAAAATAGGGTCATCTTAAATACAAAAATCAAGGTAAATAGCCCTACATCAAATAACCTCTTAACTCAGGTGTATACCTTAAATTATAAGGAGTGATCTCCCCGAGACAAGGAATAACTATTCAAGAAAATGAGAATGGCCACAAATAACTAAGAAATGACTTCAAATTGCAGAATTCCTTTTTGTCCTTCATAGTCAATAACAACATGAGAAATAAATGACTGCATCCGCTAAATGTACACTGAAGAATAATTGCTAAATCACTATGTGCCCGCAGTTTTGGCACAATGGACCTCTGACAACTCTTGAGATAGTAAGTGAAAATCAATGATAGACAAATACATGCAATATACAAATACTAATTGAGCAGTCTTTGTAAACTAGAAGAATGAAAAGAAGAAATTCTTGCACCTATGCCACTGCAAACCTACCGATGCCAAACGTCCACCACCATTCGACGCCTCAATGCCTACTGCAACTTCACTGACAGCCAGTCTGCCTTCTTTGGTCTGTTCCTGCAACTGAGTCAAACAATACAATGCCCAAACATGCACAATGAAGATGTTAGAGCACTTAACAAGTGCAACCACAACTTGTACAAGACAAGAGGAAAATTCTTTAAACGGAAATTTACTAGTGCAACTTCTTTTCCGGCCTTCCCCTTCCTCCTTGTACTACTATAGTTCTTCACTTATGCACAAGCGTTGACCGTTTTTGCAGCCTTCGCCTATTGCAATTCAGTTTTCCAATATTCCTTTAGCTTCTTCCATTGCTCTGGTTCTACACGTATAGGGTACTCTTCTTTGCTAGCAACAAACTTTGACTTCAATCTAGACCTCTCAGCCTTCATGTAGCGTTTGATAGCATTCTGGAATCCTTGCATGCTCATAGCATGCTCAACGTACTCAAACTCTGCATCCAAAGTTTGTTGAAGTAATTTGATCGCCTCAGACTTTTGACCCTCCCACTCCAGCACATTGAGATCTAAGATGCATGGAACATTTGTGCGCACGCTATCATCCCATGCATTCTTCCCATCACATGCACTGTCGATTTCTCCACTTGCAAGGACATATAGCTCATACGGTTTCTTGCCTACCGTGCTCCTATTGGCACTTGCTTTCTCATAATGTCGATGCTTTCGTCTTCTGGAGTCTCTATCTGCACTGTCCATAGTGTACCCCTGTGGAAATTTAGATGGTCCCTCCCATGTAGTAGGATACAAGGGAGAGCTAGAGGCCCCCCTCCATTAGCCATGGCGGTGGTTGCATGTGTTGCGGAAGTTGCACGTGATGTGGAGGATGCATGTGTATTGGAGGTTGCATGTTCATAAGGTGGAGGTTGCATGTGTTGGAGACTCTGCATGTGTTGCGGTGCTATCCACGGTGATTGCATCCATGACCAGGGTGCATTGTAGCCTCCTAAAGGAAGACGTGGAGCCTCCACGTGAGGTGCACCTCCCACCGATGGCAATGTTGGAAGTGCTACATCCAACCTCATTCGTTTCCGTCTCGCCCTTGCAGACTTGTCCACAAGTTCTTCATCTGAATTTTTGGCAACTTTGGTAGGACCTGCAGCAACACGTGTAGGACAAAAATATAAACATGAAGTATGATTGCATATAAGAAAAGCAAATTTGAAGTCAATAGTTGTGGTAGGCTTGCAAGGATGGAAAACAACATAGCATGTGAAGGTCAAGGACTATGGACACAATAGAACACCATACAACATACAACATACAACATACAACATACAACATACAACATACAACATACAACATATATACAACACCATACACCATATGTTCACAATAGAACACCATACACCATACAAGTCTTCACAACTCCTGCCTACAACACTACAAGCACAATACACTACCATTAAACAACAACAAAAGCAAAATACCTATACAAATTCACAAAAGTCATATGCTACGCACAAGAATAGGACACTATGATGCCTATTCTACCATCCTAGAGTATTAGAAGAGTTTCTATAACATCTAATGAGATGCACAACCATCCATATCAATGCATCCTGCCCCTACCCCGACTGAAATTGGCTTCTCATAAATGAAAACCACAACCTAATATCTTCCCAGATGCACCACCTTCATTGAGCAGACCAAATTTCGATGATAATCATCATGCACTCCCTAGTCCCTAGTTGAATTGCATGGCAAAGTGAGTCCTCCAAGACTGTTCCTTCAAGACAATGTGTTTAATACATTCTTCACATTACAGAAGACGATGAAGTCATTCACGAGACTACATCACTACAATGGAAGGTTTACTAAATCTTCCAAGCTATAACMACTCACTATGTGCACTAATTCCAACATACAATAAGGGGAGTACTTGCAGCTAACAAAGGTTTAGCCATTAGTACAATGTCACAACGTTAGCAGTGACAGTACTACTGTTAGMGAGCTAGCATGAAGTAGCCAAGACATGTGAAAACCTTGAGTGCAGGTTGTACATCGGTTTAGGGTTAGGTTTGGCAGTACTACTCCAAAACATGCAAGTGACCATCAACACAAATAGTGGCACAGAACTTGCAAGCATTTTGGTTGTTTGTAACTATGGCTTCTATGACAATTTTGCTCGCTTCTAAAAAGTTTTCCACCATGAAATGCACTTACAATTGAAATAGCTACATCATAGTCTCATACAATCATACAGGGCTTTGAGTGTGGCCATGTGTGAAAACTCAATTTCACTGCACACATCGCATGTTCTATGAATCCTAGCCACTGTAACCATCATATATGGTGACTTTCTATTAATGTGCTAAAGTACTACAGATTAGAGAAATTTCTAATACCATACTAGGTGTCTGCACTATAGGCCTGTGCCAATGAAATTGAATTGCGTGACTTTTGTGCCTAAGCAGTTTGTAAATCGCCTCTGGCAACAATCAAAATGCAACAATTCTAAGGTGAGGTGCTCATAAAGCGACCCTTTAAGGGCTGGTTGGCCTTTTCGATGAGTTTCAAATACTCAAAATTATTTTCCTTGATTTTTAACTTGAAGACAAATTGTTGCAGAATCTACCACAAGTCGTTTCATATTTTTTGGAGCATTTCTGAATTAGTTATGAATTTTCAAAGAACTTTGCCCTAGGGTCCTATTTCTGATTTKTAGCCCCTACTAAATCCACACATGCACGGTCTGAAAATAGACATGGCTTTACTAGAAAACAAAACATTGCCGCATGCAAAAAGTAATAGAGTAGGTTTCAAAATGCAACCCTCTCTAAAACTTAAATGGATGTTTGATTTAATTATAATTTCAGATTTTTTTTAGTATGTGTAAGAAGGTAGTTGGGCCGTCAAATCTCATTTTGAATTTTTTTTTAATGAATACCTATCCACTTAGTTAGAAATAAACACACCTTGGCTCTTAAACCAACCATTAGAGAAGTATGAACTATCCATTAAAGAAGTACAAACCAAAATTAATTACACTCTTACATAATCAATAGATGATTCTTTGACCATTACTTGTCCATTTTAGAGCCTCTTATAGGACGGTTTGAAGAAGAGGGTCGCTTTTAGAGCACACTCCTATAGTACACACACTATACCCAGGCAAGTTATAGAATAGCATGTACCTTACAACAAGCGCAAGATTATTTGAAATCAAACATCTAACAATGACTGTTGGGGGCAATTGTATTTTCCAGGACTTGAAGGTAGGACGGTCTACTGCGCTTTCTACCAAAGCAAAAACCCTAGACACTGAAGAAAGAAAAAAACTAATAAGACAAAAAGGAAATACGAACTTGGGTGTTGTAGGTTGTCGTCCAGTCTACTCTCATTCGAGGCTGAATACAAGCTCGTTTTGTAAGGATTGCTTAGGTTTGCTTCAAGAAGGAGCGGATTTATTGTAACACTTTCCTCCGTCTCCTATTGGTGAAGTCTTGCACTCCTACGCGTTCCTTCCATGGAAGGCGCCTCGCCAGCAACACACACACCTTTTTTTTAGTTGTCCTATTGGAATGCTTTGCCCTTTGTGACGCAAGGGATGGAAATCTACACACAAAGAGGATTGATGACAATCACAGTACAACTACGACACTGGACTGGGCAGTTGATGGACACGAAGTGGGAAAAACGGTGACGTTGTTTGGGGCATGGCTAAAGTTAGGGACCTTCGTCATTAGCACCGCCCCCATTTACCATGAATTATTCAATGCAAGGAGGGCACGTGGCAACCAATGAAGGTGGCGGCAATTAATGACTTCATTGCAACAATAGTGAATTACTCCAGAAGTACACAATTGGCGTGACCTCTATTGTGGACAATATGACTACAATGACACAAATATATGACTACGAAATAACTTTTGAGCATGTGCTGGAGTTCTACTAGTAGAATACAAATTCCAAGAGAACCCTACGTCGCCGCCATTGTCGCAGACTGCCATTTCCTGTACACAAGAACTTCAATTGTTAGCCTTATGGGGAATTTACTCACAAAGCCACCGCAAAAAGCTGTAGTGGTTCCAAATGTTTTGTCATGAGCAGAACATGAGCATCACGCGCTCGCTTGTATGATGTCTTCTCTTCTCCACTCGACTCTGTCATGATGGGGTTGTAACTTCTAGGAGGCGCGCTAGATCTGTAGTGCCGCTAAACTATGGTCCACTACTCAATAGAAAGGCACTGGCGTGACAGCAAAGGAAAGATTGGGCGCTACAGAGCAAATGCAACAATAACAATGCTCGTATAGAAGGTGAGAAAGTGTGGAAGCAAGTAATGGCGCAATTTTGTTTGGCTTCAATATGTACTGCTGCTTGCTTGTGGAGGTAGAACCTTGCATTAGAGTTGCAATGAAAAGTGTGGGTGCCGTTGTACACATATTGCACTGTCATTATAGATCTAACAAGTCTACAGACATTGAGGTCTAAGCATGCACAATATCATCTTTTTGCTTCAACAGGTGGCAATGTTGTGCTTATTTTTACTATTGTCGTAGGGTAGATTTTCATGAAATGAGAAATCTGCTATTGTAGTAGGCTCCTACAAGCATTCGTGCATCCAAAGAGGTGGAACTCACCTTCATGGAATTATGCAAATTACTAGAGCATCACTTAAACCGGTGTTGTGCTGTGATTCAGAAGTCATTTTCTATTGACACCAATTGTGACTTGTGAATGACTGTACCACAACTGCATGCTACGGAATGAAGGATGGGGGTTTGCAATGGCAGTGTTCCAATTACTTCCATAGCACATGACAAGTGGTGGCGGAACCAAGAGTTTTTTGTTAAAAGTGTTAGTTCAGAATTCTTCATGACAAATGCAGATACTTTAGTGCAACTCACATGAGGGGGAAGCTTCGCAAGGGCATGTGCGTTGGAAAGAAGGTACCTTGTGCTACATTGACTGAAATTGAAGCAATGGACAATGCATGTGTTTGAAGGTTTCCAATGATAACAAAAGGTCGTTGGTGATGCTGGTGATGTTCTTCATGTAAAGTGACAAGCAAGTAATTTGAAGGTGTGCGTAAGCTAGGTAAGGAAGCCCAGAGAATGCCTTTGGTATTGTCATAATTTTTGTATATGTGCATGGAATTGTTAATAATGGTCCATCAAAACTGTTGCATTGATGTGGGCATCAAGGATTGAAGTGAATGATTGACAAATAAAAGAAGTCTAGGAAATATGTGTTGTGCAAGGCAATTTTTTTTTTCCATTTCTTTTGAAGTTTAGTGGTGGTGATATTAAAAGTTGTAGATGTGCTCCAAATTTCAACATTAACTCACACATAGGATAGGAAATAGGAAAATCATTAATACATATCACATATCCACGATTCTATTTTCCTCCACAATATGGCAATTACATCGAAGTTGTTGTTATTATTTGAAGTTTGTTGCCAATTTCATCTAAGATGTCACTATGGATGTTCCAAGGGATTGGTGCAGGACCCATTACTTTGGTGCAAATTGATGAGAAATTGCCAAGAATAAAAACACCGATTCAATGGTTCAGCGCCAGAGATCAGTGTCACAAAAAATGGTATTCATACATGCACATCTTTTTTTTCTCATGTCCTTTTTTTGGTTTGAGAGGCTCCTCATATACATCCTATATAACCCATACAAGATTGAACTAAGGGAATGAGTTATTATTGAATGTGGATTGTACCTTCAAAAGAAGTGGTTCTTGAATGTGAATTTAAGTGAACAAGAAGTCCATGGAAAACCGACACTGCATAGGAGGGGCAATGCCTTTTCATAACCTGTAGTGTACTATCCTTGGGCACTAACTTTCACTTAAAATGCACTACTAGGAAGTCTATGAAGTAGATAGGCACAGATATAAACTTTACCAACTTTGTTCATCTTGCTAGACTTGCCATCACAATGATTGTAGAGCTCCTCCAATAAGACTATGATCTCTTATAAACTTCTAGTATGGTGGGAATACGATATTCATGAACATTTACTTAGTGGCCAGCAATCATTTGTACAGCTTTTCCGTTTTATAAGCGGAATGTGAGCATGTAGTCCTGGGATGTTTGAAGTTTGTATTATGCATTGAACGTTTTCGCAATAGAACGGTTATGTGAAAGACATGGAAAGAATTTGATAATAGTATTGTAACAGATCAGCAGGGCTATGAAGCGAAATCATTTTGGGATCCCATAAAATGAATGGAAGACCAATGCCGTCAATGCCCTTGTCAACCAGAGAAGTGCAATGCCTTTGTGATGATCGTCCACTACTAGAATTGCCTACCCTTATCTACAAAGTTGTGTTGATTTGGCAATTTTTAAAATTTTCTCTATTGGATTGGCAGACAATCAACACGTTTCTGCTGTCCAAACCAAGTGAAAGTTATGGATTAGTGTCCGAATCAAGTGAAAGCTATTAATTGGTGTCCAAATCAAGCTATCCGAATCCACATCCTAATCAATCTATAACAATTGATTTTTAAGTGGATTAGGATGCGTTTTTTTCTACTAGTGGTCTACGGGCACGCGAATTTAGGAGAGCTCATTTCTTGAACGCACGGCGGATGCATTGTCCATGTTTGAAGTGCAAGGGTCAAAGAAAGTGTTTGGTGTCCATTGTGAGACATCACCTCATATGGCATGGACGGCATCCTCAATTCAGAGTATGGAGAGGTCTTGGAGAAAGAGATTCTTCGGATGAGGAGTGGGAGCAAGCGTTTTGGAGGCGTTCAGAAACCAATGAAGTAGTGTTGGATGAACACGTGAATGCACGCCAAATGGTGCCGGATGCATTGCATACAGATGATGATGTTTCCACTGTGGAAGAAAGAGCTCGTGATGTAGTCTTGGAAACTTTCTTGGTGGCCGATGAAATTCACAAAGAATGTAGTGTACGTGATAGTGCAGATGAAAATATTACGGAGAGCAGCTCTGAGCACCAAGCAAACTTAGATGATGGAAGTGGAGAATATGCCAATGAAGGTGGCTTTGATGGAGCACCACTTGAGGACACCTTGCAAAAATTGTATGCGGGAGCTAAGTGCACAACGCTATCGGCCACTATACTGATTATGAACTTATGTATTGTGCATGGGGTGAGCAATTGTTGTGCGGACAAGCTCCTCACTTTATTGCACACTCACCTTCTCCCTGAGGGTAATCGTCTTCCAAGGAATCATTATGCTGCCAAGGCCTTGACCACAAAGCTGGGACTGTCTTATACTAGCATTCATGCATGTGAGAATGGATGTGTGCTTTTCAGAGGTGAACACGCCAATGCATTACGGTGTCCCCATTGCAATGGGCGGCGGTATAAGGATGAACGCCAGAAGAAGTTTCCATTAAAAGTTCTACGACACTTTCCTATCATTCCCGGGTTACTGCAAATGTTCCGTAGTCCTGCCATTTCAAAGCTTATAAAGTGGCACTGTGAAAATCAAAGTAGTTGAGAAGGTGGAGACAATTGGTAAGACATCCATGTGATTCAAAGGCATGGCATCATTTTTACAATGAAGTGGATCCATCATTTCGAGAGGAAGCACGTAATGTGCACTTTGCCTTGGCCGCAGATGATGTAAATCCCTTTTTGGGTGAAAGCACACTACAGTTGTACAAAATCGTACTCACGGCACAATTTCTGCACAGAGTGAAAGTTTAGAGTCAATTTTCTTATAGTGTTTTTCACTTTTTTTCAAAAGAAAAAAAAGGTCGGAATCTTACATCTTTCATACATTGATAATTGCATAACAAAAAGTGATTTTCATCTTTTAAATGAATGTACGGAGTACAAACATTAAATGTTTGTACTGTCACAGTTTCAGCTTTAGCAATGTTGTACTCTTTTTGCCTAGCTTAGAATTTCATTTTTACAATTCAAAGAGCTTAATCCAATGCTCTTATGTTTAGGTACTTAGCCTAAGCATTTAATGAATGTTTTAAGGTCTATATAAGGAAATATCCTAACAAATGTGTAGTTTTAGTACGAAGGCCAATTATAGACCTTAAATTGTTTTTTTAAGTTTTTTTTTGGATTATTTGATAGAAAGCGTTGTGGTTGAGATGGGCCACCATTGAATTTTGGTTAAAATTGACGTTTTGGCTCCATTTACTATCAAAATGTGTAAATTTTGTAAAAAAAAGTACATTTTTTACCAATTTTTGTACCTTTGGGGGGTGACCGTAGTGTGCTTTCACCCTCTTGAAGCAAACGCGCTCAACTTGGTCCACTTGGCCAGTTCTCCTATTGAACTACAATTGCCTCCTTGGTTGAGCACAAAGAAGTTCTTTGTGCAGTTGGYTGTACTGATACCAGGAAAACAGTCAGTCACTTCTAAAGTGTTTGATGTGTATGTAGAGCCAGTGATCCAAGAGTTCCTTGAACTCTGGCAAGGTGTTCTAGTATATGATGTGACAGCACATGCTGGTAGTAGAGTGTTCACTTTGCGAGCGGTGCTCCTTTGGACAATTCACGATTTTCTAGGATATGGTACAGTTGGAGGATTTGCTCACCAAGGCTTTACTGCATGTCCAAGCACTACTAGAATTGCCTACCCTTATCTACAAAGTTGTGTTGATTTGGTAATTTTTAAAATTTTCTCTGTTGGATTGGCAGACAATCAACACGTTTCTGCTGTCCAAACCAACTGAAAGTTGTGGATTAGTGTCCGAATCAAGTGAAAGCTATTAATTGGTGTCCAAATCAAGCTATCCGAATCCACATCCTAATCAATCTATACCAGTTGATTTTTAAGTGGATTAGGATGCGTTTTTTTCTACTAGTGAAGTTGTGGATGTGAATCAGGGGCTGAGCACTCAATAGAGTTATGCAAGCAAATTTATGGTGGAACTAGGAGGTGGTTACCAGAGGAACACGACTATAGATCAGAGGCAATATTGAAGAGCCACTTTGATGGCAAAGTGGAGAATCGTGGTAAACCAAAAGTTGTGACAGTTCATGAGCAAGTACGGTATGCTGAAGAGTATAGGGCATGGAAAACACAAGGACATAGGGAAGGTTCCCTTGGGGATCCCTCAAAAGTGCATGGAGTGAAAAGAAAATCTRTCTTCCACATATTACCTCATTGGACGGTACGTTTGCAAGGTTGAAATGCAKATTTTTATTTYGTTAAATATAGAAAGGAATGAAGTGAAAAAACCCAAAATGAATGATATTATGTATTGACTTTTGTGTGTGTTTTAGTATTGGCATGCTAAATTTCAAGCATAGCAAATGAAAATGCAGATCTCGTGCACGCAGTTGATCACATGCATAGTCAGATTATAGCACAGGAATCACTGCTTTGTAACTAGTCTGAAGACATTTTTAAGTCATTTGTATCATTGTTGCAGTAGGCACTTCAATATCACTACTATATCACTATAGTATAACTTGGTTATAGCCAAGAACATAGTCATGAAATGCCTAGGTTTTGCAATGACTACATTAACAGAACTGATGTKCCTTGAAATGGTGACAGTAGTAAATCAATGATTAACATTTTCAGTCCAATAATCTCAACTATCATATCTGAAGTAGAGTAATGGACTAAAGCTATGGTATAAGAGATTTGATTGAAGAGTGTTGTTTGCATGCTTTTGTACAGCAATTACTCATTCGACACACTCTAGATCCCATGCACTGCAAAGTTAATTTGGCAAAGAATTTTTTGAAAGCACTCACACGGAAGAAGGATACAGTGAAAGTCAAGAGAGGTTTGCAAAGAAGGAACATTCGTCCACATCTATGGTTGATAGCAAATCCAAAAAGAGRTGGTAAAATGATGAAACCTGTGGCATCGTACGTACTAACAGATGCAGAGTTCGACAAATTTGCGAGCACACTTGAGTCTTTGAAGACACCATCTGGGTATTCTTCTTCATTGAGGAAGCACATCCGCAATAAGAAATTTGGAGGACTAAAATCACACGATTATCATGTCCTCATGCAACAACTRATGCCCTTGGCTTTGCGTGGCCTACTCAAACCARGTCCAAGGATGGCGGTTATGAGGATGTGCAAAGTATTTTGCARACTCTGTACAAATGTGTACAATCCAAGTGAATTTCATTCTTTAGAAGTGGATGTGGCAGAAAGCATGTGCCTCCTTGAGATGGAATTTCCTCCATCTTTCTTTGACATAATGACTCATTTACCCTATCATCTAGTCCAAGAGTTGGGCATTTGTGGACCAGTGACTAGCAGGTGGATGTACCCTGTTGAGAGGTACATGAAGATCCTCAAAAAATATGTGCGTAACATGGCCAGACCTGAAGCATCCATGGCTGAGGGTTACCTGAAGTATGAATGCCTTGGCTTTGTAACAAAGTATCTTCAAAGCTTTACTGTTGTATGGCCATATTCGTTAAATGGAGACTTTTCGCAAATTTTGAGACAAAATGCTAGTTATTGGAAAATTCAATTAAAAAAAGAGTAATTGAAACTAAAAATAATTAATGCTCAAATAGTGATCCTATAATGAAATTCTAAAAATTGGTGTGTTACTTATTTATAAAAAAAGACTAGTAAAGAGATGAAGCGGTTTATCTTCGAGTCGAAGATAAAAATGAGACTGCGAAAAGTCTCAATGTAACGAATATGGTCTTGTGTGCATAGGCAAGTCTCGGATGCAGAGGAGGAATATGTTGATGTAGAGGAGGAATATGGTGATGCAGAGGAGGTTTTAGAAGGTGCAGGTAAACCATACATGATGGCAAAGGCGCTACGAGATCTTGCTCACCAATATGTTTGCAAGAATGCAACAGTCATGCAAGAGTGGTTGCGGTGAATTCCTGAACGCTAATGTCCAATTGTAGTCGGATCATGAATTCATGTCATTAGAAGCTTCAGAACAAAATGCCCATGTAAAAGCCCAAAATGCAGCCCTTCTAGTCATGATTGTTGTCTAACATCTTAGTCAAAAGTCATGACTCAATMTTTTCATACAATTGTTTGTTTAAAGTAAAAGGCCAAAAACTGGATGCCCTATCAGTTGTATATCACTTTTTTGTAGTAGAAAGTGGCAGCAACTCTTCCTTTTAATTACAAACTATCTGTCATGCAAATATTTTCTCTTCTTTTTGCTTCACTTCTAATCATGCATGTCTTCCTCATGTAGGAAGTGGGATCGAGGCCGAATGTGAATCACACACTACTAATCAAGGGTTTGAGGAATGGTTGAGACCTTTTTTCAAGAAGCCAAGAACTTGATGTCTCCAATACAGAGGACATGGATAGAATTTTGTTGTGCAACAGACCTTCCCAGAAAGCAATGCGGTATACAAGAATGAAGGCATTTGGAAACCACTATAGAGTAGAAGATGAATTGTCAACACACATGTTAACATACGATAGTGGAGTTGCATCTGCATTTCAAGTGCCAACCACTGATGCTAGAGATGTAGCCGTGAACTATGTGGGCATGCTGAATTGAAAGACATCTTGAAGCTTGATTATGGTCCATTGCATGCACCATTAGTGTTGCTCTGATGTGAATGGCTAAAAAGACAAGACAACCGAGGAAATCCAACTTATACTAGAGATGAGGCTGGCTTTCTAGTTGTCAATTTCCCGCACAAGCTTCCACATATGGCAGAGCCTTTTATCTTCTCAAGACAAGCAACCCAAGTGTTTTTCTCTGATGTTATAGAAAAAACAGGTTGGAAAGTTGTATTGCGCAAGGAGGCACGATCACGAAGGGAGGTAGTAGACACCCCAAATGTGTTCATCACCACAACAGTGGAATGCAATGGTCTAACAGCTCCACTCATTTTTCCAACCCCACCTGCTATTGCCACTTTGGTAGGGACCATGCATTGAATTGTCGGCCCAGGATCATCTTCTTGCAGCTGCAAAGTATTAGCTCTAATTTACCAATATGGCCACATTACATGTACACATCTAATAAACATAGAATACATATAGTATATTAACTTTGTTGTGCTACCATTTTAGTAATATTCATGCTTGATAATGCTTTTTTTTGTCTTCTTACACTGCTAGAAAATAGCGTCTAAATCAACAAAAGACCAACACTTATTTGCTGATTCGGGTACTAGATTGACCACATTAACATGTAGGTGTTAACTTATGAAAGTGTTCAACAAAAACACAACATAAATGTGTTGATTTGCGAGCAATGGCACGATATGGGTATCCCTTCCTGGACTCTCCGGATTTTAGAATAATGTCCTTCYGGAATTGAAAAAAAAATTGACAAATTACAAAAATTACATGATGCTATAAACATTATGTTGGTATACAACAAATATGTGTTACTAGGAGCGAATTCAAAAATCAAACTTTTTGAAATTTATCATATTCWGCACCCGGTTACATTAGCGTAGTGAAAGTACTAGGTATATAAGGTTTTCAATTAAAAAAAAATAGTTGTGCATCTTATTTAGTTTATATTTATGTATATTATTTGTTTTTAGGACAAAGATGTTTTGAAATCAAAGTCCTTTTAGATTGTGTAATAACATGTGATTTTAGAAGGTTTTCATAAATGAGAAAATATATCAATTCATCAAATTTCAATTTCAATTAAATATAGATATGACTCAAACATTGTTGTGGACTCTGCAACTTCTTTCACATCTTCCACGCTGTGACTATAGATCGGGACATTGAAGGTATCTCTTCTCTCTTCTTCTATTATACCCTGCATTGTAACCACTCCARAAATTGGTRAGAAAGTCATTGAAATGTGGTGGACTAGATCACCCATTGGCTTGCTTTGCATGTGAAGGAACTCTACAATATTACTCTAATAACTGTAACTTGTTACTCATTAGTCTCTATTTGCTTAAGGTTAAGAGTTTGACAATTGTTGAATGTTCTATCCCTAGCCATCTACCATGGAAGATTATATGGAAAGAAATACAAGKAATTACATATTTCAATTTCAAGTAAAAGATTAGCATTKACATCCYTTTARCCTAAYRAACACTCATAGAATAATATRTGACTTAAAGAWTAAGTATATGCTCTATCATTAGCATCCTTCATAATATGCCRTAGATGGAAATATAAAAATGAAAATTATTCATTTATTTCTATTTGAGATAGAAACAATTTCAATTAGTTGCACTTTTAAGATTGACTTGAGTGAACAAGAAAATACCTCAATGACAAGTTCTTCCCACGTTGCCTCAAAGACTTTACTGTAAGGCCCGGCATACTCCCCCTCCCTAGCCCATTGCATCTCTGGATGATGTCCGTCTACACAACCCATAGCGTAGACGAGAACAAAACCACCCGCGACGACTTCATCTGCTCGAGATAGCAAAAAATTACGAAGATCTTGCCTTGCAGTCTGCTTGAAGGCCTGCAATGTTGCAACATTCTTGTTGTCGTCAATCCACACTCTACCCTTGTTATAAGCAGGTGAAGATTTGTCCAACACCGCATCAGGCACCTAGTGACAACAAAAAAAGCAATAGCCACAACTTAGTTTCAGTCTGTGTAATGCATAAGAAAGCTTGACTCACATATACTGCAATGATTTCCATTAAACATAAGCATAATCTTCTGCACTAGAGTAGCTAGTTTTAAGAAAATGCATGGCGTCGGTGAACTGCAAGTAAAGTTAAGTTACCTGTGACAACCAATGTACCGCGAGGGTAGAGATTGCGACATGCAGACTTCCCTTGGGAAAGAGGCGTCTATGGAATGATCCCGGGATTGCCGTGACATGGAAATCCTCCATGCTGGACGTTTGCATTTTTCTCCAATCCTCCAATTGAAGGAACAACGTGTTGAAATCATTGGACGGCAAATCGCAGAAGAAGTACTGCACTTCATCAGGAATTCTCCTCCCACTGCTCAACCTTGCTCGGCACACATTTTGGTAGCAGATCTCCGCATATCCAAGAGTGTTTGCTCCCACGGAGCATCCGAAATCAGCCATGCGAATCGCGCTCCCGCTCCAGTCCTTGAATAATTGCAGCTCCTCAATCTCTTGCTCCAAGATCGGCTTCAAGATGTTTATGGACTGAGATTGCAGCAACGAGTTTCTCGTGTAGCTGAACTCTCCTGCGCCACCCTCCATCCCAGACGTGGTTCGTGCAATCTTCTTCGGTTTCACTTCGCCTCTACGCCTGGTCATCGTGTCACCATGAACCTCACCTCCAACTGCTACTGCAGGACTCATAGCTAAAACTTCTCACGCAAATGCAATTCGATAGTGCRGCAAACTGCAAACTAAGCTTCTATATCGAAGGACTTCACGGTGTGCTTGTCYAAGCAAACCTCATATAAGTCACGTTAAGCATGATCCTTTTATCACTCATGCAACATGACATAACAAGATTGAACCAGCCAATATGCTGAATCAAGGAGTTACAGCATTTGCAATGAATGGAATAGGCTTCCAACACGGTAATGGCAAAGTGGAATGGCAACTCAGTCCAAAAATACTCTCCCAATGCAGTTGGTATTGGTCGCTCTTTATACTCTCRAGCCTACCATTCTCCTTTCCAAATTTGACAAGTTGGCAAGTTYTTAGATCYTGCAAGTTGGCAAATCTAAAGGGCTKGCAACTTGGCACGCAATAAGAAAATTCATATTTTTCGCACCTTTCAAGCATTARTTTAATTGGTATGTGTGCCAATAAACTGGCACATGTAAAAAAAATCTTTGTTTAATGTCCAATCTTTTCTTCTCCTTCTTTTTATAATGCAGAAAAAACCCATTTGAGGATCGGATTGCCTGGTTGTGCATTGGGTCCATTTAAAAAAAAATTTAAAGCCACACTAACAGAATGAGATCTACGATCCCCCTCCACTTGGAAAATTTGGTAAGTCTGTCCCTGTTCTCAGTCATGCAGATGCTTGTAGAGAGTTCAAAGAGTATCCATACCAGGTTCATAYRAGCAGTTGATTTGCAATGCATGGAAAAAACACCTGCCGTTGATGTGCAGTTACCATGTTCACAAACGGCTTCTGTCAGTGAGAAAATGAAGAATATCTCCAAGGAACATCGCACCTAGATTGACCCTTTTATAAAGCTTCGATGTGGTGTCATATAAATATATTTCTGAAAATTAAAGAGAGCATCTCTGCTTGACCATACTTGCTTGACTTCGAATCTCAAAAAGCTGTGTAAATGGCCTTCCACTGACTCAGCCTCCTGGAACGCTGGAACCTGGGCTTGTCACCGCGGAAAATGTTTGGTACCCAACGAATCTTGAGACAATCCAAGAGCACTTTCAGTTGGAGGCCAAACTACTKTGCAAGAGCTCCCCTTTTCACACAAAACTCCAAGGATGAACAATTGCACTCTTGTCCTACATAGAAGGATTATCTTACGTAGAAGGATTCTCTATAATCCATTGGACACTTCAAGGCCGCCGCGTAGTTGTTATAGGTGAATTTGACCCTTCCTTAAGGGACATTCTAGAATAACTTGCACACTTGCCATACAATTCCAAATGTCCACTTGGAGTACACTTGTCTCACTTGGAGCACATTCAATCTATTTGACTTCTTTGACTATGATGATTGTCTCCTAAGAGCATGGCCACGAGTGCCCTCTAAAGATGGACTCAATGGAACCTAACGGGCCCCCACCCCTTTTTCCTCCCCACTCTTTCAATAGACACATCCGAAGCGGCCGCATAAGAAAACCAAACGGCCRCTCAACTGTAGAGTGCCACTTCAGTGATGCAAGACCGCAAATATTTGAGAATCTCCGTGACACGTTTTGCCTGGACAAGGTGGTGAAGGCCTTCAGTAACAAGTAGCAATATACAAGTCGCTCATGCAAAAGATATGCAAGTAACATGCCAATTAAAAGCAAGTGGAGGGTGTGGTTACAACCTTTGAGAGTGTAAAAGCAAGTGGAGGGTGTGATTACAACCGTTGAGAGTGGCAGAGAGTGAGGCACGGTAGGGGCTGTTATAGTGAATGGGGGCCTCAATCGCACAAGGGCCTGCACAATTTGCTATGGCGCGTCGAACTGAGCGGGCACTACTATAGTGGGAATGCTCTAAGTAGTTACATTTAGGGAATACAATATAGCCATGCATGGAAGCACGGAGATCATTCAAAAATGTAGGCACCAAGTCACTGGCTCAAACTTGATCATCAAAACTAAATAAGGCCATATTTGTTATATTRAGAATTTTCACAKTCTCATTTTTATCTTCGACTCGAAGATGAACCGCTTCATCTCTTTACTACTATTTTTTTATAAATAGGTAACACCAACTTTTAGAATGTCATTGTGGGATCACTATTTGACCATGATTTATTTTTTGTGTCAAATACTGTTTTTTTAAATGAATTTTCAAATAACTAGCACTCTGTCTCAAAATCTGCAAAAAGTCTCAATATAACGAATATGGCTTTTAAATGACAAATGCATGCTGTAAGGCATGTCCACGTGTAATCATCAGCAACACCTACATGTAGATGAAGAAGCATCTTAAAAAAACTAGGTGTTTTTTCAATCACAATCAAAACATGAAAGTGATGAAGCACAACCAGAACATGAAAAAGTCTAAGAGTCTACTATGAGGCTTTTGTTCACTACACAAAATACACTAGTAGAAAATGGTGTCCTTTCTAACCAGTGAATAAATGACTAACTGTCCTATATGACTAAACTATGACTAAAAGTTCCAGAAAGGGTGTAGAAACAGACTTGCCTAGCAATGCAGTCATGCACTAGTCATTTAAATGATTCTTGGATGGCAAAAGGATGAAAATGATAATAAGGAGTTCTGCAATGACAAGTATTCATACGCCCTTGTTGACATTAGTGATGTGGATTTAGCTTATTCATTCTGTAGTTGTGGAGGAATGAATTAATGTTATATATGTCTCGTGCAGAACTATGTTATGACTGCATGATTAACAACGTGGAATTTGAGGACAAGTATCACATCTGTAATGCCAGGTTGGCAAGTGTAGCTATGCTAGTTGTTGCTATAGGCTATGGGCAATCCTTTTTTCATTGATTGTCTTTTTAGGACTGAARTCATATCATATTGGGTGTGGTACATTCGTGACTTCAACGTAACTAAGGTGTAGTTATTTAAGAGTAATTTTGAGCATAACAATGAGGATTTCAAATAGCTGTCACACAAGCCATGTACAAACATAATAACACTACTAGAAAATTTGCGTCCAAATCAAGAGATTTTCAACAAAAAAATGTTGATTTCTTTTGTTAATTAGGACGTGTTGACCTGGACATTGCTCAACATAAAAGTGTTGATTTGAATGTCCATATTTTGATTTTTTCTTTCTGCTGCAAGTGAAGACAGAGAAGTTGCACAACTGCAACTATGCAGTGGTCATTCCACATCTATGGCCACGTTTTTGTGTCACGGATATCATACTAATAAATTACTACTTTAAAACCACTATGGCGTATTTTAAACTAGCAATCTTACTTCTCTATGTCATGGTACAGTCATTTGTAGGGGCCTCTTTGTTTCAAAATGTTATTGTGTGCTTTCTCGTAGTCATTTCCCACTTGTATATCTAATAAATAATTGAGAACTAGCTGCTGCACATTCAAAATAATACCGGACACTATCCACTCCATACCAGTCAATGACTATGATACAATTGGACCAAGAGTGAAAATTCCATTAATCTCTATTCAATACTCAACAATTACTACTATATGACTATTGTGCTCATACACTAACCCCTAAGCGCTCAAACGACCATTTTTTGGTCGCTGCCCGACTTCGGGCAGAAATTTCGGCCAGAAAAAAACTTTTTTTTGAATTTTTTTTTTTTTCCTTGAAAATATTGGGTTGTCTTCCTGTATTTATATTCAAAACTAAGATCGCTACGGTCAAAAAAAAATCATAAAAGAAATAGCACAATGTGTTTAGAGTTTTCTAGTGTTGAAAAACTTACTATTTGAGGAACGAATTGAAATTTTTATGACCAAATCTTATGCGTTTTTTTACAATTCAATAGAAACCACTATTTTGACCAATCAAAAAAAATTCAAGTGCTAAAGATAGAAATTGTATTTTTGGTGAATTTTTGAAGTTATATCTTCAAAATTCATTTGAAGAGAATCTGAAAATAATTTTATAATTTTGACTATACGGATATCTTCTACTTTTTGTGCTTCACATAAACTTCTTTGATGCAAACTTCAAAAAAGTTATAGAATTTATATATTATAACACATTTCTGTTTTGTCCAAACCCCTTGGGCTTTTAGGGGTTAAAGGAAGTGGCAGCAAGTAAATGACTGAAAATATTAAATATTTTAAAACTATTGTATTAGTCGTTATTACCTACATAATTGATTACTTCATGCCACGTAATGTTTCAAATGGGACCCACACATGCCAAAATGTGTTAGTATGATTGAACAATGATTCTAAACGTCCATTCCATGTCTATTCCTCATTGGAACATTAATGCTGATAAAACTGCTACATTTTCCACATCATTTGACACGTCCTCAGCCACGTTGTCCAATCCAGTCCATGTCAGCGACAACTTGCCACTGCTTGTCTCCAACTACCCTTAACTAGTGAGCAATTCTGTTGATGAAGTTCCACATCAATAAACAAATGACAAATAACCCCTCCATCCTAAATTAACCCCTCCTTCCTAAATGACTGAAATGTCCACAATAACTGGTCTACAATGACTACTTTTCAAGTCATTCTACCTAGTTATTTACATCCCTTTTCCTACTAGTGATTACTTCAATGAAAGTCTTCTAATTTGTGGAGATACTATATCAAGTTGTTCTATCTAAGGGTTGGATTTGGTGTTAGTACAGCACATTTTTTTCTAAAATTTCCAATGTGTAAGTATGTCAAGTGGTTGACCAAACTAAAATTGCATTGACTTTAATTCAAATTGGATTGGCCAAAGTGAGGTCATAGGTTTTAAGAACACAAAAATTTCAGAAAATCACCATGTGAAGAGAACCTTGTTTCAAAACCATTCTGACAAATTCTACTCCAAAAATGTTAATATTTTGCTTCTTATCAAATTTTGAAGGAATTTGAAATTTCTCTTTCAAAATTTATAAAAAAAAAAGATTGGTGATAGTACTGGTGAATCTAACCGTATAGATGGAATCTACAACTCTCAGTCTACAACTTGTATTTGTCTTTTATTCCAAAGTTTGCTTCCAAATAACACTTTACAATGATATTTCTCAAATTGTCAATTTTGAAGATGAATCAAGACGCTTAGGGGTTAATGTTTGTAACTAAAACAAATTTGTATGAACTTAGTTTTGGTGAGATATAAGTGTCATGGACATTAACTTGATAGTACATTGGCAAAGTCTAAGTAGACATTAAGTTATCATTGTCTGAATGCCATGGCTATTAGATTGACAGTAACTTATCACTAATAATTTCATAAATCTCATCGGATCTTTTGAAATATTTAGAGCTTGAAGTAGTCCAAGTACTTCAGTTGTTAGAATTTCAAACCTTGTATCATTGAGTGTTAAAACATGATTATCGCTCAAATGTGAATGTTCTATAAATCTAGACAACGTCATAATTAGAAAGTTAATTATAAAGTTGTGAAATTAGCTTGAAGCAACTGTCAATTTTGAGGTTTCCAAAAGGGATATCCCTTTAGTGCTTGAGCTTTTGGATAGCAACTCTCTTTGCTGTAAGGCATCTTCACTACAATTGTTTGCAATTCTAACATAGCTACAGCTTCTGAGGGTGCAATATTGATTCTAACAATGCTAGGCAATACACTCTAAGTATCGAAGCTTGTGATTGTGCTAAAATTTTTGTGTTCCTTTCAAACTTGGGCTCCTTTTGATGTTTAAACCTTTGCTCATCCTCAAACGCTACAATTTGCAATTTTCTTTTTCAATGTCAGTGCATTTGCAAAGTGCCTCTATTCTAAGAACAAAACTTGCATTCTTGACCCCTCCTGTGGTTGCTTATATTCATGAAATACATGACATTTTTCAACTTCACAATGATCTTCTTGTGGAGAAACACTCAAGGTAATGACACCTAAAACCAACATCTTTCTAAAACCAACATCTACGTATTCTCGCTAAAATATATACTCCCACTCTCATATGAAAGTCTAAGGTCAGTTTTAGAAACATCAATTTTCATAGAAGCACTTTGAAAATTCATCCTTTATTCATATAGTCTCCAAATAATGCATTCTAGAAGAATACTATTTGACTACCAACAAGACCCCACAAAAACCTTTTCAATACAATAATGGGAACCATGCTACATTGTAGCATGTTTAGGTGTACTTACTTGATTGTGGTTCCTGCAAGTTCTCCTCTGTCTCCGTAGTCGTTTGAGCTGTATTTCAGTGTTCTATTATCCTCTCTAAGATTCACTCTATCGTTCTTATGCCTCCACATAAACCTTCGCATGGTCATTCCTTTAACCTCTAAATGCGCAAACAACCATTTTCCKGTTTCTTCCAGGATGCTGAAACCACAAAAAAAAAGAGTTTTTCTACATTGCAACATCATCGGGTTGTCATACCACGGTGTCCTTGGGTGAGTAGGCAAACTCAAAACACTTCACAGAATCTAATTAAATCCTGAAAATTCCTCTCWYWTCAATTAGAGAGCTTTTCGACCAGGCAGTGAGCCATTTGCATTAGCATATGGTTCCCAACTAAGCTCTACTGACACTCAGCGATCACATAATTTTCAAAGCTTCACATTCCAGCCGCTTCTTTTGACGCTCTGTACTGAAGTTAGCAACATATCGTGGCAAGGAACACATGCATGCGTCTATGATTGTACTTCATATACAGTTTCCAGCGGTGCCAACTGATTCACCATTGCACGCTTATCATTTATATTTCATTGGTAAAAAATATCAAAATTTTCTACATCAATAAAATAAAAGGATAGATTTGGTTCAATAGCCAAATTTATCTTCAAAATGTTTATTGTGAATATGTTAGGTGTAAAAATTAATAAAACCAATTGAGAAATTTCCACAAGAATTGCTACTTGTACCTTTTGGAAAAATTGCAAATAATTCAATATTTTTCTAGTTTTACTTATTTATTTTCAATTCTTAACACCAAAATGATAACAATTATAATTTTGGGTGAAAGAAATTGAAATTTCTAATAGTGATGTCTAATTCAAAGTTTCCAGTAATATTAACATAGGATTGATATTTGAACACAATCTAATAGGCTACATTTGGTTCAAATAGTCAACAATGAATCTTGTTCCTAAAGATTAAAAATGTAACACTATAGATGTAAGTGTAGAGGACAAATGCCTCTTGAAGAGCTAATTGAGAGATTGAGAGTCGATCATACAGAGATKCCATTTGAATATGTAAAACCATCCATTCCAAACCAAGAAGCCATAATCAACCTGTAGGGTGTAGTTATTTCCAACCAATGTTAGAACAAATTTTCAATTGAATCTTGGAATGAATTTTTTTTTCTTTTTTGAGGTTGGGACTAATGAAGACATAAGACTTGTCTTGAGGTAGTGAGTAAAAAAGTAGGAAGTATAGTAGAACCTCTCCAAGTTGCTTCTTTATAAGCCAATAAACCTCTATAAACCAATGTTGTCAGACCGGTCCCGGACTAGGCCCCACTACAAAGGTTGTGACTAATTCTAACCCTCTCTTAGCCAATAAACCTTTGTAAACCAGTATGCCAGATTGGGTCGAGACCTATTGAATAAAAGAGGTTCTATTATAGCAAGTGGGAAAGTAATTCTTGCATGATCAGAATTGGAAGAGTCTAGACATTGGCTATGGGTTTGAAGCACTTTTTGGCTCCCAAAATACATAGAAATTTCAATTTTGGGAATGAAATTACAAAAAAGTTGCAATTCTCTTGATTTCTATATTACCTTCAGGGCAAAAAATTTACATTGCCTTATGCAACTCCAAAACATGTGCAAAATTGTTTAAGTGATTAGCTATGGGTGGTTCTATCATATATAAGCGTGCTATAGGTGTCCTAACAACAATATCTAGATACGGGAAATCCAAGAAACCATAAGGTCAAAGCACCCATTCAAATGTAACATGAGCCATTCCCCAACACCTAAAAAATGACCTAAGGGTGATTGCAAGAAAGACCGACCGGTTTTTGTAGCGTTTTCCACAATACTCGTAATTTTTTTGGAAGTACTATATAATTAGAATTTTTTTTTTTAAATATAAAAAATATGTTAAATGTATGCACCTTTAAGAAGAAGGTACCCTAGGAAGGAAAAGTGTAGAAAATTTTTCTAAGTAGGAGAACTAGAAAAGTGCAAAATTTCATGAAAATTGGTGTTTTGACGTTTTAATTTGTCAAAAATAGGAAAAACAAATTTCAAAGACTTCTTGGTGAAGATATTGTACTAAAATTTGGAAAGACTTCTTGGTGAAGATATTGTACTAAAAGAATGATCTTCAAACTATTTTCAATGTTCAAAACTTTGCGCGCAAGGGAGCCCTGTCTAAATGAACGTAGAGGACATAAAATAATGTTTTTGTAAATTTCCTTTGGTGGATTCATGCATTACTAGTGTAGGAATAGACCACAAAAATTTCAGCTCTAGATCATTAATTTTGGATACTCCCCAGTACTAAAAAACCCTAAACCGCAAAGTGTGACAAATTAGCTAAATTCGAATTTAAATAAAAAATGATTTTTAAATTTTTTTGAAAAATAAGGGATCTAATTAAAATCATGTTAGCCATCTCCAATAAAAATTTCACATTAATTGGATTCATGCTTCAAAAGTTATAGCACATGACTACTCTGTCAATCCAATTGTGACGCAAAATAGTACTAGTCTTTCTTGCAATCACCCCTAAATCCAAGTGCCAGTCAATCCAAAGTAGTTAATCCCTAAATGACCAAATGACCGTTGAATGTACGCAAATCATCTTGGGTAGGTTTGTATGAAGTCATTTTCTAATAGATATTCTTCAAAATTTTGATTCATGATCTAAGCATATACCTCCTAAGAGAAAATATACTTTTTTTTCAAATCGAGTACGTGCCTAGTACAAAAGTCATACTTGGCCCTAAACTTTGCAAGCAACTCGGGCAGCATATGCAAAACTACTCTTTCAAGGCTAAAATTTAGCAATTGTGTAATTTACATGATAAAAGATGCATATGTCAAAAAAAAGAACCATGTGTAGTACAAAAATCTCACTCTTGAAGGTTTTGAGAGTCTATTGGCCTTGTCAGGCAAGCTCAAAAATATACTTCTTTTTCTAGCTTCACACGTTATCATTTCAATCTGTGCGGTCAAAGTTTAAAAAAAAAATTCCACATATTCCCATAGCAGTCTAGTACAAATTGGTATGGTTGCATTTTGAAAAACAACACTTTTTTTTTTTTTTTTCTTATTGCCCCAAAATATGGCACTTTTCACAATTTATGCCCGAAATGAGCCTTGATCCTTTTAAGATTTAAGACTAGTAGGGTTCCAAATCACTMATGCATGATCCAAGCTTAGATTGTGTTGCATTTGGGTGTTTCCATGCCCACTTGGGTGGTAGTATAGTGTCCGCAATATTAGGTGCATTTACRTAGTTGTTATCAAAAATTTGTGTTATATTCATACAAGCTTGGAAWAACATGAAACCAATTTTGTTGTCTTCCTAAACCATTTTTTAACAAGCACACATCACTTTATTCTACAACTACCTTCAAGATCTGCAAATCTAGAAAGTGTAGGATTTAGGTGCTTCTACCTCATAACACARATTTTGGATTAATAACCTTTCGCCGAAGTTCCAACCATACTTAGAAGCATCCTCCCTTTGCAAGTGTCAAAAGTCTGAATTTCAGTAAGTTATAAAGATCTTAACTGTACATTATTGTATTGTGCATGTTGTAGATGGTGTGGAAAAACGAGAATATAAACACTTTGGTGAAAATGTTGTAGATGGTTTGGGGTCATTTGACCATATAGATTGAAAGATTAGAATGATTTAGTTTTGGAAAAAGGTGCTGAAATTTTCTGAAAAACACATTTGGAGGTGAAATTTGATTTCTAAACCAACTCAAATGAAAAACTTTAAACCACGAAGTGATTCCAAACAAGAATATAAACACTTTGGTGAAAAAAAATATCATTAAATTAACTCATTGTGCTTGCAAAATGGATTTGAAATGTCATAAAACAGTGAAGAAAGTAGCAAAAAATCACATCTGTGGCTGAACCTCCTTCTACCAAAATGCTTCTCAGTCACTCATAATGTCTTGGATGTATTTGAAATTTTAACCACAAAAACTAGACTAGTAAGCGCAACTTTACCAAAAAAAATTATTGAAAAAGGATCATATGTGAAGAAGTTATGAACCGCCAAAGGTCACTGAAATGCAAAAATTTCTGGATATTGAACTTTGAATTTCTCCAAAACATTCGAAACGACTTGGATTGGCATGAAACTTTTACCACTATAACTAGACCTATATGGGAACAAAATCCAACAAATTTTATTGAAAACAAACATTTGATGTAAAAGATACAATCCCTCGAAGTTGCAGCCATCACAATACAATGTGCTGAACCCAAATTGAACCTGAGAACTTCGAATGACTTTCAGAAACTCAATACGTCTTGGATTGATCTGAAAATTTTACCATAGATACTAGACTACTATGCGCAACTTTTCCAACAAGTTGTATTGAATTCCGACATTGGATGCAAAAGTTAGAGCACTTCAAAGTGGACTGCAGACTGTGTAGGGCACTTTTCGTCCCATTAGGCGATGAGGGGTTAAGAACCTTTCTCTATCAATCTCATTTACTCTTCTACTTCCTGTTTTTCTCTCTCTCTGGAATGAACTTGGACAATCTGTAGACGCACAATACTCTCCCATGGACTGAGTGAATGGTAGCGTCCTCTTGGAGCCTTACATTCCGTGTTGAGATCGAAATCCCAGGTGGACTCTTCTTATTAATCTTCCTAATCTGCTCAAATCGAACTCCATGCAATTGCAATTGACAGTACCCGTGTTGGGTCTTGCCTTTGCACTTGCTGTAAAGTGGTAAGTTATTGCACCACAACTAGCGACGACTTTGTAAATTTTCTCTTCCCTCAACAGCCAATGAGTTTGGCTTCAGCTGGGGCTTGGGCCTCAATCTCCTCAAGAATGTAAACCACTCAAGTTGACAAGTATAATCCAAATCTCCAAATGTTGCAATGTTCCCGGATTACTGTAAAAAGTCTCAAATCGTAGCAAACGAACCATTCTGCATGGTGGGGGATTCTTCACTTCGACTAAGCTACTTTTAATTCTCACCTTTCACAATGCACCGTCAAGATTATGGTGGTATCACAAGCTGAAGACGCTCGTAATAATGCTTGACAACTACAATTTCAAGATTTAAATGTTTCAGCGCTCCCGGATTAACACAAAAGAAAACTCTAATCCTCAAACCACTCTGCATGTGGGTGGAAACCAAATTGAGCCTTGTGTAGGTGTAAAGGTAAACTTCAACCCGAATTCTAGTGCTCCCGGAATACTCGGAAAATTCCTAATTCTAAAACCAGTATCGGACCTCTCGCCAAAAACAGAGCAAAGAAAGTGATTTTGGGAGCCCTAAAAAACCCTTGAAACCCTAAAACTCATCACCAAGGAAGATTGTGTTTGCAGTAATTGGTGATGCCTCTGGCGATGGTCGTCATTCACGGTATGGTAAAGTAGCAGAAGAGGCTTGATCTGGTAGAGCATCGCCAGCAGTTCAATTCAAAGTTGGCCAGCCCGGGCTTGGACGAGGGGACGAGGCCTGTGTGGGTTTGTGGCTCCAACGGGTCCGCGGCCAGGGTTGCTAGGAGCCTGGTCAAGCTAAAGTCGTCCCTCCAAACATCAAGACACCAAGCACGTTGACTATGAGGCAGAGAGTCTTTCAGCACTTGTTCTGTCCTGTTCCGTATTACTCACTTTCGATTTCTGTGATAAATTTTAGTGCTCCTAAGCCGTGGAAGGCTCAAAATGGTAACTTGCCTACCAGCCTGCTAGGAGAGTGAGTGTGGTGGGGATGAGTGAGGAGTGAGACGCTCCTGCAAGTGAATGAGGTGGAAAGAGCTCGCGCGAGCTCATTTGCCAAGTCCTGTGGGAGGTGAATGGTGGGCGATGCTCATTAAATTTTATGACGAGTCGTCCGCTGCTCACTAGACTTACTGTCTAGCAATCCTGCATACCAGAAAGTTTGATAATTTTTTAACAGGTTGCAAGGTTGGAAGGAGATTGTGAAGCACAAGGAGAAATTTTGGTAGGAATCGAGTAGGAATCATGTGAGTAGTGTCGATACAATTTGGTGCTTCCAAAATGAGCAGGGCTGCGTCTCTGGGATTTGTGTCCAGCTGCCTGTCTTTCAAGCATGGCCCATTCATCGCTGCTCGTCGCCAGTTTTCTGGTGCTGTTGTTAGGGTTAGGATTCATGCTAACCCCGCCATCTCTTGTGTGCGAGGGGAGGACGTAGACACCGCCAGGGGTACACGTAGTATCGTTTCTTTCGATTTCGGACCTTCATTGCAGCGGGGGAGGCGATTGCGGCCCCGGCAATTGGAAAAAGCTCCCGAGGATTYSCACGAGAAATCAMGAGTGCAATTTAATTCTCAGGTTGATGATGCACGTTTGGATGCATTTGTTGAAACGAACTTGCTTAACGCGAAAGAACTCGCTGAGAAGCTCGTGAAAGAGGATGGGACGGTGACGCGATTCGTGAAGGGCGCGGAGCTTGACCGAGCGAGCTTCACTCGGGTTTTCGATTTGGTAGCGATACGTGTCCTGGCTGATGAATGCGGAGTCTATGTTTCGAGGCTTAAAGGACATCTCTTGAATTGGCCTCGTGTAAAGAATGTACCGAGGGTAGAGGGTGACGACGGAGACGCGGCGCTGAAATCGCTCCTGTGGGAGAATAACCGGGCTCTTGATACGCCGGAAAGCCTGATTGAGTCTGTGCGATCGGCTGTGTATTTTGGAGATTCCGACGTTGAAGAAACGGTCAAGAGAAAACTAAAGTTTCCAAATTTGCGTAAGTTGACTCGCGGTGTCGAAAGTGATTTAGTTCAATTGATTCGGCCTCGGAAATCAGGGCGACGGTCGAGCAGCAAATCCTGGGAAGAGGAAGCTGTAACTGTCGAGGTTGTTGGTGAATGCCAGAAATCTCAGAACCATGGTGCGTAGTTGCGAATTTCCAATGTAATGCTCTTGAAGGAGCTGTTCTGTTTTAAGGACAGGTCAGGATTTGTTGCGTGTCGCTTAGATTTGTCTCTTGAGTAAGAGCCAATTTTGAATTGGCAATCGTGGATGGAGCTTTTTACGACATGGACTCCTCAATGCAGGGTCTGTGGCGTAAGAGGAGACAATGAAAGGAACAGAGAATCATGATCGTCTTAATGCCTGTCAAATTCATCAACTAAACAGAGCGAGGCTTTGGTATTCTTGTAGGCAACTATTTCCGTAGCAACAGGCGGTGACCGTGTGAAATTTATGCTTTCAAGGGCTTCGTTTCACTTTACATATTTGTCGCGCAGATAATGAACCAAGGGAGGCGACGCGGCTCTTGCTTCTGGATGAAAGCTACAGASATAAGCCGAAGGACGAGCTTCCGCAAGCTGTGCAGGTCTCGATCTCTTTCTCTAYCTGACGTTCGATTAMGTCGGAACTATTTTCCCTTGTAAGGAGAACAACGAAGAGGAGTGGGTCAGCGTATKGCATTCACCTGGAAATGTATACTCCTTTTGTATCTGAGAATCGAAGTTACTCAAGCTATGTACTGGCAATCTGCAGGTGGTCCTTCGAAATACTGGATGCGAGCTTGTGCGTTGCCAGCTGACGTTAACCTACGACTACTGGCTGATGGACGAGGTACCGACATCCTCGTGACCTTTTACTGAATTCCTGATTGACAAGAGTGGGTCATGTATGGGATTACCAAAGGGCACAACATAGGTGTGACGTTCCATCCAACTCGTGCTCAAGGAAGTGGTTATTGTGTGATTCAGTAATTTTTATTGAATTTGTARTTTGCATTTTATTTAATTAGGAGTTTCTGTCATTCTAGTCACCAGGGTTTTGAATCTTCTTATACTCGTCAGGATTATGGGTCAATTTCTTGGTCCTACAAGAGGTTAGTCTAGTTAGTCTAGTTAGTCTATCAGGACGCTGATATTGTTCTTTTGAGAATCCAGATCTTGAAAGAAGTATTACCGTCGGGTATGACTATTCCCACTGCTTTTGAAACTGTGGGCCACATTGCTCACCTAAACTTACGGAACGAGCATGCTCCTTATCGACATACCATAGCTCAGGTTAGTAGCTGCCGCATGGTGAAGCATTGAGTGTCTGGTTTGAAGCATGGTTTCACGGGTTCATCTTCGAATTTGGTCTCTCKCTGTGTCTTCCTCCGCCCTGAATGTGGAGTATGATCGCAGATTGTGTTGGAGAAAAACAAACCGCGAATACGAACAGTAGTGAACAAGACCGATGTTATACACAACAAATATCGAACCATGCAGCTTGAGCTTCTTGCTGGAAATAGTTCCCTTGTCACAACTGTGGTGGAACATGGCTTTTCATTCCGGCTTGATCTTGCATCTGTGTGAGTTTCACGGAAATTTCATCTTTTTTTATTATGTTCCTTGGTTTGATGATATATAATGCCTGTGGTCTCAAGAACATTGGGATTTGTTTCCAAACGTTGGAAGGTCGTGTTGTAACCTCTCAAGCTTGTTCTAGTACAGTTGTTTACGATCATGTTAAAGCATATCGTACTGGTGAATGCAGATATTGGAACTCTCGACTGGCCACAGAAAGACAACGTCTTGTAGATAACTTTAACCAATATGATATTGTGTGTAAGTAGTTTTGCTTACTACTTTCATTGCTTTTCTAGCTGTGAATCTTGCAGTTATCATCGTAATTACTATGAAGTTTTCGTGTTGACATTTCCCTCTATTCTGACTTGCCACTCTCATGACGGTTTTGCTGTCCTGTCCAGGTGATATGTTCGCTGGTGTTGGGCCTATAGCTGTTGTGGCAGCCAAGAAGGTCAAGTTTGTATATGCTAACGATTTGAATCCAACCGCAACTGCGTATATGCAGCAAAATTTAGGCATGAATAAGCTGGCATATAAAGCAGAGGTTTGATGCTTCTCCAGAATTCCATTACGTTCTGGCTCATTCATGAAGTTCATTCTGTAGATATCTAGGATAAATGGGTACTGCTGTCATCCCTAGTTGTCAAGGTCTACATATGAATGTGACCTGTCAAGTTGCTTGCAACTCTTTGTCACTTCATTTCTTTTGGTTCCTCGAATTTCATCATTGGTGGTTTAAACTTTGACGTTTCACTTTTTGTTTGTAGGTGAGCAACGAAGATGGTAGGCAATTTGTGCGCAATTTACTGGCAAGGGATGTGCTCTTCTCTCAAGTGGTCATGAATCTGCCTCTTGATGCAGCCGAGTTCCTAGGTTGGGTTCTACCTCCTCTATTCTGATTGAAGATTTTAAGACAAAGCGTCTCTGAAACATATCTGTGACAACTACTTTGCTTCGCCTACTCAGTTCGATAGATTTAATGTATTTGTTTTAAATTTTGAACAGATGTTTTCGTTCATGCATTCTCAAGGGATGTATGGGAGAGGAAAACGCTGCCCCAGATCCATGTGTACGGTTTTTCGAAGGCCAAAAATCCTGAGGCTGAATAYTCTGAGGTTAGTTACGCTCCACACACTCAGAAGAATTATTGTTTTGGTTGACACTCCCCCAGTCTATAATCTTATTGCCTCGTAGGTTCTATCTGCCCATCAAAAGTACTATCTATAGCTTTTGCACTTATTATTCAAGGGTGTTGCAGCGTTTAGTTCTTAACCGGTTGTGTGGCTGGCAATGGTTATACAGAGGATAGCCGATATCTTGAACGAATTGCCACATCCAATGCGCATCCATCGCGTTCGACTTGTGGCTCCGGGAAAATACATGCTGTGCGCCTCCTTCCTCCTTCCTGCGAGCGTGGCATTCCCCAAACGATCGACGATACGAGAGTATGCCTAATTGCGTTACCTCCATGGGAATCACGGACACTCACTGGTGGCAGCTCTTTCAATGCTTTCTCTTCCGAGAAATTAGGAGGGCTGCCAGTCCAAGAGCATCAATGAGATCCTGGGCTGGGAAAGGAAATGTGAATTTTTTTCGGAACTGAAGTCGTCGCAAGGCAATATCACACTGAGTCTAGACCCCGTGAAGAGAGTCGTTGCTGAATTGGCTGTGAATGAGCCAGAGATCTTCAAAATTGATTCCAATTCTCCCGGTGCCTTTTATAGAGTCCCATTACAGCTGCGGGCCAGAGCCTCTCTTGTTTTAATGGATCCGTGCATACATGGTATTGTGGAAATTGATTACAGTAGGGTCTAGGGCGGTGATGGGTCAGGAGAGAACTCTCCAGGGCACTGATTGAAGTCTGCTAGCATGTGTTATGTTCCAAATCTGATTCAGCCTCATTTTGTGTATGAAGGATAGATGTGGCATTACTTTCCCTACCTTCCCTTATCAGTTAGATTGGTGGCCGACCCCTGTCAAGGGTCTGCAGATKTGCCCCACTCTCAATTTCCACTTGGAAGTTGTTTGATATATCTACAAATCTTCACTCTATCCAGGGATTTTTCACGAGGGTTCCCAGTTTACGAAACACATCTGGTTTTGGTGCAGCTTCAATCGATTCTCAATCGTATGACTCCGCTGACGATTGAGGTATGGTTCTGGTTACGATCTCTTTGAATTTGGGAGTTATTTATTGAATCTGTATCTTCTCGGCTTCTCGCTCTTGACCGTGAAGTATTTTGTACTTACTTGTCGCTTCATATGCTTGTCGCTTCTGCATCATCAGACTTCATCTTATCATGTACAAGTGCTCAAGAGGGTTGTACATCTTATTATCTCTCTTCTTGCTAAATTTTTTATTTCCGTTGTGATGGTTCCCAGGGGAATCAAACCTTTCGTTAACACCTCAACTATGCTTGCAGAAAACGATCGAGTTGGAGCGCTAGGGCAGTAACTAGTGATAGCAAGTACAAGCGCAAGCACAAAAAAATGTTTCTCCTCATAATTTCTGGTTCAAGGGACTCGAGTATCTCACAGCTCTTGCTGCCCAAATCCAGACTCTCGACTGACATGAACAAACACTTCGGCACAATGCACAATGTAGAGAAAAATTTGTTCAATATCGACAGAAGTAACACCTTTCTACAATCAACAATTGCAACAACTTTCTACAATGGCCTCGCATTGATGCAAGTCAGAGCAGAATCTGATCTACCGAGCTGTAAGGCGATCTACTCATTCGTCTCAGTCTCTTCACTCTCATGACTTTCCTTCTTCTCCTTCTTCACCTTGCCTTCCTTGGATTTGTCTTTCTTCTCCTTCTTTTCCTTCTTCTCTTTCTTCTCAGTGCCTTCCGCATGATCCACCTCTTTCTCCTTATGCTCCTTCTTCTTCTCCTTCTTCTCGTTTCCTTCCTCGTCAACCTCCTTGGTCTTCTCCTTCTTGTCCTTCTTCTCTTTCTTCTCCTTCCCTTCAGGATCCTTCTCCTTCTTTTCCTTCTTCTCTTTCTTCTCCTTCTTTTCAGTGCCCTCCTCTTCATCTACCTTCTTTTCCTTCTTCTTCTCTTTCTTCTCCTTCACCTCATTCCCTTCCTCATCTACCTCCTTGTGCTTCTCCTTCTTGTCCTTCTTCTCTTTCTTTTCCTTCCCTTCAGGATCCTTTTCCTTCTTCTCCTTCTTCTCCTTCTTGTCCTTCTTTTCGGTACCTTCCGCTAAGTCAATCTCCTTGTCCTTCTTCTCCTCCTTCTTTTCCTTCAGTTCATTCCCTTCCTCATCCACCTCCTTGTGCTTCTCCTTCTTTTCCTTCTTCTCTTTCTTCTCCTTGCCTTCAGGATCCTTCTCTTTCTTTTCCTTCTTCTCCTTCTTGTCCTTCTTCTCAGAACCTTCCAATACGTCAATATACTTCTCCTTCTTCTTGATATCCTTTTCCTTCACCTCATTCCCTTCCTCGTCCACCTCCTTGGTCTTCTCCTTCTTGTCCTTCTTCTCTCTCTTTTCCTTGCCTTCAGGGTCCTTCTCCTTCTTTTCCTTCTTCTCTTTCTTCTCCTTCTTCTCAGTGCCCTCCTCTTCATCTACCTTCTTTTCCTTCTTCTTCTCCTTCTTTTCCTTCTTCTCATTGCCCTCCTCATCGACTTCCTTCTCCTTTTTCTTCTTCTCCTTTTTCTCCTTCTTCTCTGCTCCTTCTTCCTCAGTCACCTCCTTCTCTTTCTTCTCCTTCTTCTCCTTCTTCTCATTCCCCTCTTCATCCACCTTCTTCACGTCCTTGTCCTTCTTCTTCTCCTTCTTCTCCTTCTTCCCATGCGGATCCACCTCCACTTCGTGCTTCAGCTCCTTCTCTTTCGTCCCCTCCTTCCCCTCCTCGTCCACATCGGTCACAGTCTTCTCCTTCTCCTTGACCTCCTTGTGGTCCGCATCATGGCCCACGTCTTTCTTCTTGTGCTTCTCCTTGTGCTTCTTCTCTTCACCCTCCACCTCGTCATCCTCAACTTGGTCAAAAAACTTCGTGTGCTTCTTGTCCTTCTTCCCTTCTTCCTGCTCATAGATCTCCCGCAGTGTGGTCTCCTGGTGCTTCTTGCCATGCTTGCCATCAAACTCGCCCTCCTCATCGAGGGTGGTTGTCTTCTCCCTCCCTTCAACGTGCTTGTCATCCTCATCCACGTGAATCTTCTTCATGCCTTCCTCCACCTTGTGCAGCGTGTGTTCATGCTTCTCGGGTGTGGCTACATGTTCGTGCTTCTCGGGTGTGGCTACATGTTCGTGCTTCTCGGGTGTGGCTACATGTTCGTGCTTCTCGGGTGTGGCTTCATGTTCGTGCTTCTCGGGTGTGGCTTCGTGTTCGTGCTTCTCGGGTGTGGCTTCATGTTCGTGCTTCTCGGGTGTGGCTTCGTGTTCGTGCTTCTCGGGTGTGGCTTCATGTTCATGTTTCTTAGATGCATGACCATGCTTCTTGGATGCATGCTCATCCTGCAAGCACAATGACGAGAAAATCAACACTCTAACTCACACTGTGAACCAATCATGGTACTCATTTCATTCTAAGATGGAGGATACTAAAGAGTTAAAAACGTAATTGTATCTCCTATAGAGTGACATCTGTTACCAAATTTAACAGCAATTCATGTATACGTGCACTTGCTGGCATTCAATTAGCAAACTAGACCCCATACCCATGGCCACTAATCATTCGATGGAAAATAGGGATGTCTAGTGTAATTAAGATCGGTCTACAACTGCCCACTTTTACATTGCATAAGAAACTCGCACTATGATAATCATTCAACCTGAATAGATTTAGCTCAAGGACTCTCCCCAGATCAATACTGATCACAAGAAAAAAACACTCCTACAATCTAAATGCTTAAGGTGACGCAAATTACAATTCTCCACCTGAATTGGTAGTGTAAAATGCGCTTCTCAGATTACTAATCAGAACTGCAGCGAGATAATCAGGGTTCCAATACACGGCATTTGAAAGCGGAGTTAGAAATAGGAAAGAGTGTACTAACCTTCAAGTCAAGGCTCCGCATGGCGGCCTCGGCCTCTTCGGGATCCTCCTTGGAGGACGGTCGAGATTCCAACGGAACAAACGGATTCTCGTTCGCCCCTACCAGATCCGAAAGCTTAGCTGGCTCCGGAGTTGAGACATTCGCGTCATCAAAGTGTCTCAATTCCACAGCCTCTGACGGGAACTCGGATTTCTCAGTCGCCATGGTTGCAGCTCCTAATCCAAACTCTGCAGAAAATCAACACCTCGACAAATTGAATATTCTACACAAAGCCTCTATTCTATTAAATGGCATACTACAAAATCATTGACTGAAGMAAACCAGTCGCACATTCACACAACGTCATAGTCAAAGYGTTGAGACCCCAACTGGTAAGATCAMAGTGGTTTGAGTGATCCACACGCTAAACCAAAGCAATCCAAATCATCGTCTGGGTCTGGTCGCCAATSCAGTGCTTCCCTCTTCACCAAATCTATATCTTTTGCAAGTARACCCGTGAATCGCTCGATAGTTGGAGCRTCATGTATCACTATGGCGAGAGCGCACACCCTATAGACTTCCTATCGTCCAGACTGTCCTGGATAGTAGTTGTCTACACTTCTCTGRATCCAAGGCAGGAGATTTTGGGCCAGATATGTGAAGTCGATRGCGAGAGACATGGCAGGGGAAGAAAGAGAGGGACGGAAGGGGTGAAAGCGCACTCCCTGCTGCTAATTCACGTACCACTCCGAGAACTTGCAAGCAAATGAAGAATTGGCAAGCAATTAGTTCAACCTTGAGACCAAGAAGGAGGGGGACTCGGCGCAGGATTGTAATTTTGGACCACGGACGGGGAGGAACGAGCAGGGAGTGTGTCTGAGAGCAGCTGATTCTCAAGTGMTTTTGCGTGGCCAGAACGCAAGCAATGGCGACAAGATCGAGAAGCTCTTGAAGATGATTGATCTGCAAACTGCGAGCATCTCTACGACACTTCCAATTCAAGTGGAGACAAAGAAGCAGGCATSATTGCTGACCAAATCAACGACCTTAAATTACTAGCAAGAGTTCGGTCGATCCAGGGGGCAATTGGTCTCGTGACCCTAAAATCTAACAGWCTTCCTTGTGAATCTAACATGAACATAAGAACAGACGGCCATCCCTATTCTATAYTGTACTGATGAACACCATTCCGGACTAGCATTCAAGCCGAAAATCGAAACCAGCAAGGTAAAGTTCTCAAATCACACATACACATTACTTTTATGATCTCCAGAACCACAGATCTGATGAAATCGCTACAAACTCAACTAAAAAAACAAGCCTCCATAGCCGATTCGACGACGATCTAGAAAACATTCACACCAAGCATTGAGAGATCCGCTGACAAACGAAACTAGAAGCCATTCCCAACGCATGTCCATCACTCAAACTCAAATTACCTTAAGACTCCAAATCCATAAGGCAAAATCCACTGACAAACGAACATCCCCACCCAAAACAAACAAAACAAAACAAAAGCAAACAAATTCACAGAAAATGTCAACAAAAAAAACATATCACAAGGAAGTAAGAGTCCTGTACGCACCTGATTCAACCTCCGATCGGTGATTCTAGAGCAAATATTCAAAGCCCAATCCCTGCAAAGCTTCGCCTGAGCTCCGATCTCGACACCAGATCCACCCAAATGGTGCTAAAAAAATTTATGGGTACTCGCTASAAAATCCTTACAACGCTAGAAAACGGTTACCGAGTAAGAAAATGAAAAACCTAGAGAATGGATCTGAGGGTTTGCGAAACGGGGCACATGAAGAAGGCGAGCAGGACGCGGACTGAGTCGGAGGGCGACAGGGCTAAACTGAGAGAAGCGTGATGACGCGGCGCCGGTGACTCGGGCAGGAMCCCTGAAAGGGTCGGTATGCCAGGTGGATGCCACGTGGTTCCATTYGATTGGATATCATGGAATTCCATCCATCGTCTTTCCGAGTTGGACGGGGTTTAGCCTGTTGGACGGTGCCAACTTGCTTTACCCGGTGGTCGGTTCTTGCCACCTGGAATCCTAGGTGGGGGGGCAATAGAGCTGACATCTGGTGGGGGCTGACATCGGTCATTGAATCTGGAATCTGGGTTGAAGATAACTACAGTACGGTCAAGTGACTCAATCCTGTCAGGGTTTTCTTATTTTATTTTACTTCACTTTGGGGTGGGGTGGGGTGGGGTGTGGTGGGGTGTGGTGGGGTGGGGAACTGTAAACTTAAGGTAGGAGGTCCTATAATGGAGCATCTAAGAGCTGGGACTGAATTTTGGGGAGGTAAAACATTTTGAAATATTTTTTCAGTAAATTTTTCTTAAAAGACAAGTGGACTTGATATCTTACCCAAGTCGTTTCATATTTTTTTGGAGCTTTGTGGAATTAGTTATAAAATTTTGAAGTTACAGTGGCATAGGGCTCTAAAATGGAGCACCGTCTAAAATCTACATGGGTTGTACATTGCTGAAGGCTATGAAAAAGCAACATGTACAAATTGTATATATTTAACCCTTAAAAGGATAGACCTATTACCTCGGAGGAAAGGCAGGTTGTAGATTGTGGACCGTCAAGTGTTAGATGGTGTGAAGTTAAACTATATAGCACCTAAAAATGACAGCAACATCTAAAAATATGCTACGACACCTAAAAATTTGATGATAGGCATACATGGACTAGCTTGTTAGCGTGGGCATGAATTTTTGTGGCTTTAACCCCTAAAAGTCCAAGGGGTTTGGACAAAATACAAATGTGTTATAAAATATAAGTTCTATAACTTTTTTGAAGTTTGCGTCAAAGAAGTTTATGTGAAGCACAAAAATTAGAAGATATCCGTATGGTCAAATTATAAAACTATTTTTAGATTCTCTTCAAATGAATTTTGAAGATATAACTTCAAAAATTCACAAAAAATACAATTTCTATCTTTAACACTTGAAATTTTTTTTGATTGATCAAAATTGTGGTTTCTATTGAATTGTAAAAAAATGCATAAGATCTGGTCATAAAAATATCAATTAGTTTCTCAAACAGTAAGCTTTTCAACACTAGAAAATTCTAAACACATTGTGCTATTTTTCTTATGATTTTTTTTGACCGTAGCGATCTTAGTTTTGAATATAAATATTGAAAGAAAAAAAAAAATTCAAATTTTATTTTTTTGCCCGAAAATTCTGCCTGAGTTGGGCAGCGACCAAAAAATGGTCGTTTGAGTGCTTAGGGGGTAAGTTACAATCTGCAACACCTAAAAATGAAAATACATGCAATGACCCTATTTCTTGCTTTTCATGTCAAAGCACATATCTACTTTCACATTTACCCAAAAAATGGATGAAAAATATCTTTTTTGCATCCACTGCAATTGATTTTTGTCATCCAAAGGACTTGAAACATCCTTGTCAACCTTTGAGGGTTAAGAAGATGCTCCATTTTAGAACCTGCTTACTTTTAGAACCTCCTACCTTAGTGTAAAAAATAATTTTAGTTCACAACGGGAAGGTAGTCGAGCAGCTTCCATCCTTTAAAGTTAAACAGCCCATTGTGGTCAAAATTTGGAGTCTGCCTTCATGCCATTGTTGAAATTTTTCAATTTTTTTCCACACAAAGACAAATGTGAGAAATAGTGAGAGCAATTGAAATTTCATTTTTCAGACAAAGTATATATTAGTTATGAATTTTTGAAGTGATCTACCCAAAAGAGTCAATAGGCTACTTTATAACCAACAAAAACTATATCCAAATATGCTCATAGTAATCACCTAAAGTGGTCACAATAATTTTTAATGTGGAAAGCCGTGAAAATTCACTTCCAACAATGATTTACACTCAAAATGTAGGGTGCTCCTAATGAGGTCACTAATCACTCCATGGGGGTCAGATTAGACATTGATTATGGTTTGAAAAACTGTCATGGGGTCATTAGGTGTCCACTATGGGTCATCTGACCACAATGGGATGTTCTACCTTATACTAGTGCCACAAGTAAAATCAAAGTAAAAGTATTTTTCTATATTTTTTATTCATAAAGACTTCGAAATTCAATAACTTTCACGTAGAAGGTTGAAACGCCATGAAACCAAGTCTATGCACCCCTCCTGGCCGAGGGCTTTCCGACACTACCAAGCACGCCACCTGCGGATGCACGATCCAGGAGATCTCAACATAACAAACAAACAAAACAAAACAAAACAAATAGCCTAACTTAAAAGATGGATACTTTGCCATGAATGAATGAAATTTTGAAAATGTGGATGATTAGAAGTTATTCATCCAAATGTGCGTGTTGGGTACTAAACTAAAATGGAACAACAACTTACACAAAATAGTGAAATTAGGTTGCCTTTACAATTAGGTTGCCATACCCCCTAGAAAGTTACTCTACAATTCATCAAAGTCAACAAAGGTTTCCACAAATACTTCCATTTGTACACATGGAGGTTTATGAGTTCCAACTACACCAATAACTAAGTCAAAAGTAGTGCATTCTTGTACAATAACAATAAATATTTATATACTATGGAATATCGAGAAATTAGTGAAGGGCAACCTAATTTCACTATTTAGTGTAGTACACTTTGAAGATTTTGTACATAACAAATTAGTAATTTCATTCTTTGAAGAACTCAAGGAATATAATGTCAGATATTCTGTCAAAATATCTTTGTATTAGGACTATAGTTTGATAGTTTATTCAGCAAAAAATTATCCTAGTAATAAACGTCACAATCTTAGGAAAATTATTTTTCCAAAAATAAAAATATATATTTAGTTAAAAAAAATGGTGAATTTCATTAAAATGGCGGTATTATTGTAAAATGGCTCAGATTAAGTTAGAAAATTGCACGACGTTCCATTAAAATGCCACGGAATAATATCATTTTTTGGCGCAATAATACCTCCATTTTAATAAATTTTACCATAAAAATAATGTTAAAACATATTCACAAACATTTGCATTTGCATAATTGTGTTTTATGCACAAAAAAATTATTTAATTGAACACATGAGAGCTACCAAATTATGAAGAAGGATTTGAGCACCAAGGAATAATGTACGAGAGTGTTATCAAAGGTTGATGTGGACACTAATTTGGGGCTCGTATAGACCTTTGACAATTAGCATCACTCTCATATTATATTTCTTGGTGCTAAAATACTTTTTTTTCTACTATTGTATCTCTTTCAATTGATAAATCATTCAAACAAAAAAAAATTAAATTTAGGCTTTCTATTTTCATTGTTTCATAGAAGGGCTCCAACAATCTAGTTGAGTGAAGCTATTAATTTTTGGAAAATTTTACAAAATATTTTTGTTATTTAAGTAGCTAAATACAATAGATAATTTTAGCAATGTACAATAAATTTTCAGCAAAAACATTATAAAAGTTGGTTAGAAATGATATTTTTTCCTTAAGTTTACTAAAAGTTTTGGGTTAAATTGAAGTATTTGGAAAAATTTGGTGGTAATAAGCCCAAAAAATAATGGTCGACTCAACCATAGTTTTTTTCTAAATATTTTGTTGATTCTTTTTAGTTGGACAATAAAAACCATCATTTTAGCAATTTTTGATCAAATCCTATCTGCACTTTATCCGTTCAATTATATATAATTAATGTATTTTGCAATGATTGTCATTCATCATATGGTGATTGAAATATGATTTTTTTTTCTTATCAAATATGGATTTGATTTTGAGATTCCCCCTCATAATTTCACCTTCTAATAAATTGATTAAGTTGAAAATTAACACTCAACTAAATGTTTTTTGAGGTATGTAGTCTCACTTAAAACTAACCCTACTACCTCTATAATTCTATGGACGRAGATGTAAGAGAAAGTGATGAAGAGTTTATACATACTGGAAAATGTTTGTGAAGGAAAATAGAAAAGATTGCACAATTTTGGAAACATAGTGAAATTGTATATTAATTTAAAAAAATATTAGTACTATGTATCACTGACCAAGATGAGTCTAAAATCCATCAAATTCACTCTAAGTAAAGATATTCAAAGTACCAAAATATTCTCCAAACAAATAGTTAAATTGAAAGAGACTTTATCAAAAGTTATCTCCCTACAAAGTGCACCGTCCATGGTTCTATGAATAGTCTTTTTCATTACCAAATATAGTCACTAGCGCTCCATTATTGTTGCCATTTAGCTACTCACCATTTTGAACATCCAATTTCAATCCAAAAGTATGGGTTTGTATTCTTAAGGGTTCAATTTAAGGTGTGTATGCTTTACTTGCACTACCTTGAAAGGACTTAAAGGTACTTAGACATGTGTTTAAAACTTGATCCTTTAACCTCTAAGAGTCCTTGAATTCCCAAGTGCATGTGCCCTTGGTCAAATTTTACTTTAATTTTCAAAGTATTCATTTTTTGTTCTTATTTAAAATTAGAAAAAAAATCCTCCTTAAATATATTTCCACAACACTTTAGAAATTCAAAATTCAATGAATACGTTGTTGCAATTGGAACCTCCATGTGTTAAATTTCAAATAATACATAAGGTAGAACCACCCATTACCAACCAGTGCCCAACAACAATTTTTTTTGAAAAATTGTGAAAATTGCATTCAGAAATGAATCCTATAAGTTTTTTTTTCAAGAAGATGCTTAGATTGCCTGAAAAACAAGATTGTCCATAACTTTCTCATTACTAGTCTAAATAGAATGAATCAAAGCTTCACATGTAGACAAAAATATATCATTTCAGAAAAAATAAATTTTAATTTAATTTTGAATTTTTGCAAAAATTTTTTTTGTTGCCCATTGAGTTCAGTTCTAGAGTTTTTGTGGTATAACTTTTGCTCCCGGACAGCAATTGAAATAAAAATTATATTCTTACAAAGCTAATTAGTTTTTCTATCTTATGAAAAAGTTTCAAAAAGTTTCATAAAAAATGAAGGCCACAGGAACCTGCCCGAAATCCAATTTGTCCCCTGAGCGAACAATGGGACTTTAGGGGTTAACTTGACATAAAACTAGATTGCTTTAGGATTTAGGGTATTCATCCGTTTTTCTTTGTACAATTACTATGAATGAAAGTAAGTTTTTTGAATTTAATGTTGTGTTTTTTACTTATTTAAGTGAATGTAATATCATATGAGATTTGGTTCAYGATACATTGATAATTTTGTTACAATAATAAAATTACCTAAGAGATATRAATCATGATATAATTGCCATTTGAAGGTAGGGAAAAAGACGGAGTGAATAAGTATTGAAGAATCTTGACAAGACTTGTAGACCTAAAAGAAAGGAAATATGAATTTGAGGACTTCAAAAGGAACTTCTGGCGGCCATGGCATGTTCGGCCGGTATTTTTTCTCGCACCACTTATTTGCCATAAAAGCATCGACTTTTCTTCCTTGTCGATCTTTCACCTCCAATTGTTGAAACCTCTTCACCCTCCATTTCTTCCCCTTCAATYCTATATGCTCTCCTTTGCATCTCTTTTTTGGACTTGTTTTTCTTTTTTTCTTGTAGTAGAATATTGACAATACTACAATTTTTTACATGTCTTAAAAGCATTTTCTTGAAGTATTTTGTTTCATTACAAGCTACTTGTTATAAAGCTCAATCGACAAAGAGATTGCATGCAAAACCCTAATGGCTTAGTTTTGCAATGATGCATTGAATGATGGTATTACATGGATTTAAGAAAGAAAATTGAATTGAATAAAGTTGATTTGGATTGACGAACCGAGGGATGCAAGAAGTCAAGCAAGATTATGTGGTTTGAGTGGCTTGCGCGCCGGTGTGACATGGGCGCCCTTGCGACAGTTTCAGCAATGCAACCACCGCTTGGTAAAGATCAACAAGGCTCCGAAAACATCATCTCTCTCTCTCCTCCTGTAAGAAACYAAGTTTCTACTATTCATTGATTGTGAATAATTCAAACCATTTCTTGCTCTCAAAATATTCTTCCAAAGTTTAAGTGAAATGCATTATCTTTGTTATCTACAGTGTTGTTGCCATTATAAACTATAGTTAGGGTTATAAGGGCTTCATTTTTCCAATTTTTTTTTTTTTATTAACATTCGCAATCAAATTTTTTACATTCTAAATTTTGACTCCATATGAATCACATTTTTCACGCTATGATCAATTGAATTAGTCTTTCATAATAATATAACCCTCGGCCTTTAGGAGTTAAATTGGAGCTATATACAAATGATGATACCATTTTGTAAACATGGGCCTTTGGTTACAAGCTCATAGAAGGATTTTTGTACACTTTTTAAAAATACGGATAGCTCATCTAAAGTGTCCATTATGAAAAATTGCAAAGTAGAAAATGGCACATAGTGTTAAAACATTTCATTTGATGATGTTTCATTTTGCTTCAAATTTTTGGAATACATAATGATAAAATGTGATGAAGTTTTAATTCAGGATRTAGCAAGCATATGGARTATGCAAAAAGCTCAGCGGCRGGAACGTGCCCTTCATGTCTTTCCCCATGTGTCACCTTTGTCAGGCCCAGACGTTGTCTCCAACGAACTTGATTCGTCACCAATATGGAGCCCTTGCTTGGATAATAGCCCATATAAGGACTTGGACTACCATGCAGGCCCAGGTGGACTAAGGGCTCTATCAATATCACTCCTTAATGATGCAAATAGTGAAGGCGGATCTGAACCCTTCAATCAACTTGCCAAAAACTATTTGATGACAATGCAAGAGTTGAAGCAATCAAGGTTCAACCATGGCTATGAGATGCCATTTGAGCCTGAGCGATATAAGGAACTAAAAGCGGGATTTTGGAAACGGCTGGCWGTTGGCCCTTTTAAAGATGAACAATGTGATTCAACAAGCATTRGTGGTGCTCAAGTATCTAATTCATGCTTTGAAAGGAACAACAAACCATTGAACGCCACTACAAAAAGGGCAACTCTCTCAAAGTCACAAGGAAGTAATGCCGGAAAAGTTGGGCTTGGATTGAATGGGTCGGTGGAGATCGAGGTCGTGCTAACCGGAAAATGGAATGCTTTAGAAGAAGCAATTATGGTTCCTAAGCCAAATTTGGTTGTAGATCACATTCAACATGATGTAGGYCATATGCAAAATGTGGTATGTGAGAAGGAGATTCAAGATTGTCAACAAAAAGTTCTTCTTCAACAATGTGAAATTGATCAACCTTCTATAGTAGAAAAAGCCTGTGAAGACAATGTATGTAGGTCTAGAACATCCTTTAGAGAGGCTAGTGATGGAGAGAGCCTTGAAGGAGACAATGCCACAAGATGTGAGGACAACCCTTACCAACAACATCAACAAGATAGTAGTGAATGCAGTTTTAGTAGTGGAGGTGGAATTGGACGAGGCCGGATAAGAGAAGATGGAAGTCCTACAAGTAGTTCATCAAACTATCAAGTATGTTAAATGCATCTTCAATAATTGCATAAGGAACATTCCTTTTGTAGATGATTGCAAAAGATTTGTATTATTTTCCATATAAGCATGTATGTCAGAGTGCTTTTCAAGAACAACTTTGAAAATTACAAGTGACAAGCTGTTGTTTAGATTACTGAAAATTCATATTTCCTATTAAGTAACCATTTTAAAGAATGAGGAGCTCAAATTTAGAAAGATTGGACTCCTAGTAGAGTGTCAGCTTATTGATGAAGGAACATGAAAATTGAATATTCGTATATTGTATAGAAGCCTACAAAGTAAAATGATTTCTATGTGTATTTTGTAACATGGAGAAAACTACATTAATGGTTTATTTGGTGAATGATTGTCTTCATAGACTTACTAMAAATGAAAAAATTATTATATTTATAAATTTATTTTTTATTTTTTACAAATAAAAACATTAAGGTATTTAAATTCTTGAGATTCTATGTCTTTTTAGTTTTTCGACTTAGAGAATTATTCAATGCTTAATCTTTTTAATTCCATACAAAATCCAACTTATTGGCTATATGATATTTTCTAATTTTAATTTTTTTTTTCTAATTTTATATTTCTCCAAAAATATCATAGATTTCGGAATAAATGCAATAGATTTAGCAAGTCTTTGTAGCAATCCTTCATTGTCTACATATTTCAATGTACTTTCAACTCCAATATCTTTAAAAGTTATGTAATACTATGTGTACCAATCATCATACTTTGAAATTATAATATCRTATTGAAAAATCAGAGAATTTGATGTATGTGCAGATGTATAAAGAGTCAAAAGCCTCTGTTAAAAATCCAGAGTTCAACATAATAGAGGAGGATGAGACTTTATGGAGCAATGCAAATTGGTGTGTGGTAGATAGCTACATGACAGGCCATGGTAAAGAAACAACTTGGACTGTTCATGGATTTGAGGAGGATGGATTTTTCCAAGGAAACTCGTTGGATTGCAAAGATAGAAGTGCCTTYGAAATATTTGCAACCAAGAGAMWTMACTCCCATTTYAGTGATCWGACACCCACCCACTTYCTTCACGTTGAAGCTCCTAATGTTGAGACTCAACATGGACCACCTCCCAAGTGGACGCAACAAGCATTACARGAGCAAGTTGCTAAAAATTTGCAAGCTCAACAAATAAAAGTGAGCCCCTCCCCAAATGGATTTGAGATGATCAAATCACCTACWTRTAAGCAAAAGAAAGMAGTCATAGATGTTGAAGATGGTGGCAAGGAGGAAGCAMATTGTCGAGAGTTTGTGYRTGATGACATCYTACATTGCAGGTATCCAAAAAGAAACAATGCYKTCATYRAATCACTCTAAAATGCAATAKTCATTTAMAAAAACCAAAATAACAATGATGGAWTTGTAAATTTAATATAGAARAAATCAATTGTAGACAATTATAAAATGATTATATTAAACTTGTAGAAAAGGGAGGAAGTTGTTGAAAGAAGCCGTCCTAAGAGAGACTCTTGAAAAAATAGAAGTTGAAAACGCAGAAGCATCAATTGACATGAATGATATTGAATCTACAAATTGGAAAAGCGAGCGGCACTCTTTAAATGCATGTGTTGTTCCAAGTTCCTACAAAAATGGTCAAGACAAAGGTATTCATCATGTAGGTGTTTTTTCTAACAAGTGCGTATTGCTAATATATGTTTGGTATTTGAAATCATTGGTATAGAAAATAAAGAGATCTATTGGAGTGTCACCTAATTCTTAATGGTTTTAGATGCTATTGAATGTCACCCAGAGGTACTGAATTTGGTTAAACATCGAGAAAGACGAAGGCGCAAAAGGAGAGGGGCCAAAAAATATGTGCAATTATCGGCTGCAGCTATGGCGTGTTGTGTATCTATGGTTGGTGGTACGGTTAATACTTTGCGGAAGACAAAAGAAGATGCAACTACTTTGGCATTGAAGTTARTTGAATTCCAARCAACAGAGGTGAAGAATTTGAAAGCAAAAACATCTGCAATGTGCACACATGTAAATTTACTTCAATCTGAAGTCAAGGTAAGCTTTGAGCTCCCAAAAGTCATTTGGTTGTAAAAGCATGTATTGTGGCTTTAAATTAGACTCTTCTAAAGGTGAAAAATCTTTGGCATACAAGTGCAAGGACTTGAAGCGGAGCGGAGATTCAATGTTCTAATGGTTTTTCCATGGCAACAGTTCTTTAGAAATATTATGATTGGTATCAGTTTGGTGTCAGGGACTCTAGGTTTACACCGCGCTATCAAATTGCTTTTTCAACTTTTGTTTGGTATATATCTATCCATCAAGCTCCCTCCATTATTAAAAAACTTGGCATTGAATTGCATGTATCAACCTCTCATAGTCCCATCACAAATCCAGAGGCTTTGTCAACTTTATTGTTTCCATTTTTCTTTCTCTACTTTGTTAATTTTGTCCATTACATTGAAGTCATGATTACAAAAAATAATATAACTAGAATAGGGCAATAGACTTTATTTGATTGATTGTCTTGAGGGTCCTTATTGCGGGGTGTTCTCAATTAGATGAATTATTACTGACTCTTGGAGTCAGCAGGTAGAGTAGTGCAAACTGCAACCTCCATGAAAGAGAAGACAATTATTGCGGTGACTCTCCTTTGTAGTAGTAGCTACATTGGCAAAGAAATGTGGCAAATCTATGCAAAAGTCTCTCTATTTTAAAATGAGTTCTTTATATGATTATTTTTAACCATCTCCATTGATTTTGTAGAAGCTTGTCATCATGCTAATGTTGTCTATAWGTTCTTGAAACAATTTAATTTTATAAAAAATAAACACTCTCAATAACTAAATTTCTCATTCYAAGTTCATAGCAAATGTAAAATTGATTGTGTGCATGTGATGCATCGGCTATTGATCAATTTGGAAGTTGTGATTACAGAGTCAAGTGCAAGCAAAGAAAAAGATGAACGAAGTTGTTTTTCAGGAAAAGCTCCKCCTTGTACTTGAACGACTCTCTCAAATGTCCACATTGACCTACCAAAATGGTATTGTGCATCAATTACAAGAAGAAGAACTGAAACTGATGAAATTACTTGATAATGTTGTAGCAAATAATTAATACACAGTTGGTGGCACCTTTTTCAATGTGTAGACATGCAAATGAAAAGATATAAGTTAGGCCATATCCAATGACAAGTGTTTGTGATGGTGGATAATCTACATACATTAATTAATACACAGTTGGTGGCACATTGGCACCTTTTTCAATGTATAGAAACGCAAATAAAAAGATATAAGTTAGGCCGTATCCAATGACGAGTGTTTGTGATGGTGGATAATCTACAGACATTGATAAAAGTAGTAGTGTGAACCAACAAATAAACTTCACCTTCTTTCTTGTCAACTAGGGTACTATTGAAATGTTTGAATTACATAGTCATTGGTATCGTTACATGTTTGAACTAAGTTAGATAGAACCACCCATATTCAATCATTTAAGTGATTTTAGGACAAATGAGGAGCAGTGTGTAAATTTTTTGTAATTTTGTTGCGGAAAGTGAAATAACTATGAATTTTGGGAGCCATRAAGTGTTCCTAATCCATAGCCAATTTTTAGAGTCTTATAATTCCGCTCAGAGCTAAATTACTTTCTTGCTCACTACTTCCTATTATCTTGCTCACTACTTCTCAAGCACTTGGGGACATGACTTTRTTCGTTCCAACCTTGAAAAGGAGAGAAAGACACATTCCATGGAGAAATAAACACAATCCAAGCTTGAGCACCTTGTCTACCTTTATATAGTGCACCCTACAAGTTGGGTATGGCATCTAGTTGAGAATGCGAGGTTTGATGGTAGTAGTTGGTACCATGACATTTGCTATGGCACCTAATGGAGAATGCGAGGTTTGATGGTACTAGTTGGTACCATGACATTTGCTATGGCCTCATATTTGTTGTTCCACTGTAGCACAATGAGAGCTACCGTAGAATCGTTTTGGTTTTCTTCAAATTCATTTGTTGTTCCAAATTAATGTATATATTTGTATTCTTGACTCTGTAAATATATTAAGTAAATTAAGTAAATATATTAATGCATATATTTACTTAACTACTAAAGACCATAGTCTTATTTTCATCAAATAAACAATTGAACCAATCATTTTTATTGCAAATAGTAAAAAAATTTGAAAATTATTATTTTTGCTCATCTAATTGTAGGATCTTGTACCACAATAGTATGAAAATTCATAGAAATAATTTCAAAAACTTTGACCACTTAGATTGCAAGATATTTGCATTTAGAATTTAAAAAATCATTTTTTTGCACCTTGCATGACTAGATTATCTGACTTTGGTCCTTTTCACTTAAATTTTTTGCATTACATAGATTTATTTGTGATTTAAAACTTTATGGTGGGGAGTTGAATTGAGAGCCGAAGGAAAAAATCAAAATTAAAAACACTTATTTTTTCATTCGCACAAGAATTATTATGTAGAAGTAGGTACGAGATAGAAGGAAAATCTAAATCGTTGATATCTGTGAGATGGAACTAAAACACACTAATTCCAATGGTGAGGTTTTTCTAAGAAGTAAACTCAATCATATAGAACTTTTCTTTCTAAAAAATTGTAAAAAATGAGTTCAAAAACAAATCCATTACATTGATTTTTGAAAAAGATGCTATGATTACCCGGAAAACAAGATACCCCAAAACTTTCACATCACTAATCCAAATGGAATGAATCAAAGCTTTCTATATGGACAAAAATATACTCTAGGAAGGAATTTAAAAAAAAAATGATTTCAAGTTAAATCTGTAAATTTCTTTTGTTGCTTGGTCTCCCTTGTTTTGAGCTTGTTTGCCTTAACTTTAGCTGCAAATTACTGATTGAAATAAAAATTATATTCCAAGAACTCTTCAGTGTTTTTGTATCTTTGAAAAAGGTTCCAAGAAATTATGACAGAAATTATGATTGTCACATGTCATTCATATTGGAGTTTTCCTATCCATGGCCAATTCGCACAAAATTGTTATCATTTGTTTACGTTTGTTTCGAATTCATAACAAATCATCATACTTTGTCGAAAACATAAGATTTCAATTGCTCTTCCCATTTCTCCCATTTGTCAAAACATGGAAAAAATTTAAGAAAATTTCAACAATGTCAATAGGGCAACCCAGTCAAAGGAGGAAAGAAGTTTGCAGTACAACTATACAATTCCATCACCCAAGGAGGTGAACAAGAAGAGCATAACATTCAGTAGCAAGCATGGTCTCTTCAGTGATGGTGTGGAATATTCCACACCATCTACCCCAAGCCAAGGCAGTGCCAGAGCATGTTATTGAATGTTATGAGGGGGATCCATGTGGAAATCATCATTTCTGAAACATTGAGAACAATTGGTATTAAAAAACTCAAAAGAACTCTTTTGAAGTCAAAATACTATAGAAGATCTCCCCTTTCCACACAAAATTACCAGGATGAATAGGTGCACTTCTATCCCACACGCAAATATACTTTGTCATCCATCGGACACTAAACGTCCGCGGCGTCTTTCTTGGGTTAACGGAAAGAAACTATATATACATATATGAAGTGAATGGTGAATCCCTACACTAAATAGTGAAATTAGGTTGCCTTTACAATTAGGTTGCCTTATCCCCCAAAAGTTACTCTACACGCCATGAAAGTCAACAAATATTTCTATAAATACTTTTATTCATACACATAGAAGTTCATGAGTTCCAACTACATCAATAACTAATTCAAAAGTAGTGCACTTTTGTAAAGTAACAATAAATATTTATAATAGTGTGGCATGTCGATAAGTGAGGGGCAACCTAATTTCACTATTTAGTGTAAGTATGTCCAATCCAATCAACTTCAACAATAGCTGAAGTCGTGGTTGCTTTGATGCTCTCTTTACCAAACTCAACTGGCTACGGCAAAGYCTTCACTTGTCGCAGCCTTGCAAGCCGTGACTCACAATCAGCCGTGACTCTTCCCCTTGGGTGGAAAGGCTGTAAGCCAAGTCTGTGCGGCTGTAAGAAACAACAGCAGGATCGCCGCCAACACGCTCACCAAAGTCCAGGGTTTCGCCAAGAACAGAGTCCAGCATTCCCGTCTCCACTTCTTTAAAGGGGTTTTACGGTGTCGGTGGATGTGGCGATAACATTCCACCCACGTCCGCGAAGGTATCGAGGAAGAGACTCCCTTCAGAGTGCGATCCCACATGCCTGGAATGGTGTCCCTACTTGTAATATRACAGCTCGTTACTCCTTGTTCGCTCAAAACCTGCATATCTGAGATGTTGATGCTCAAGGAGGCCATGCACCGGAGATAGCATCTCAAATCCCCGCATTCCACTCCGTAGAACAAATGCTCATGAAGCGCCAGGTTGTGAAAAGCCGACTCACTGTAATCGTACAACTTGACCTTGGGTAAATGGAATATTGCGTTTCTCAGGTATCCTCGACCACRGACTCTGATATCCCTCAAAGTGGGCACCGTGCCCGTGACACGGATGCCGGCATCCTGGAGTCGCGTGACAGAGGGTAGGATCTCCAAAACARGGTGGGAAGAATGACCATGGTCGGGTTCATCTTTGAAAGGTAAAGTGTGACCACAAATCACTCTGTACAGGCTATCCAGAAGATGCTGACAGTTTATCAAAGACTTCTCTAAGGGTTCAACAGGATATGTCGAAATCAAGTGTTGGTGCATTCGTTTTTCGCTATGCTGGAAGTCATTCATTGCTTGCGAACAGAATGAGCCTCTCAAGCACCCCCCGTCCCGAAAGGTTTCCGGGTATGTGAAAGGGCTAAAGCGAAGAACAAAAGTATTCACAATCATCTCCAGTTCATCCTCCATCTTTGACTCGAGGACGTGGCAAGTAGCATATGTTTCGTCATCGATCTCACAGATTTGTCGGATCGCAGACTGGAGTAAATACATGGATTAAATACAAAATTATTGCATTAAAATTCTCATGGCGGTCGCTTCAATCCAGGTTCGGCTTGTTATTCACTTGCAGGCCGAAGCACACAAATTCTTCTCTTCAATTACTTTGACAACACCGTCGATCGAAAGCAAGTTTTTCAGGAGTCTGTTCGGTACCTTACCTGTAGTATGAGTCAGTGCTACGGATGGAGTGGGGCCTCCAAATGGCCTGTCAGAGGTAGACGCTAGGACATAACTTATCGGCTTACTTGACACTAGTATGCCTTCAGTTGTGTCCTTGTTAGAGCATCCCCGCCCACCTGGCAAACTGTGGGTGGGATTTGGCTTGCAAAATGGGAGGGCATCCATTTTGCAAGCCAGACGCCCCATCCATGGCTTGTTAAGAAGCCGAGGACAATAGCAAGGGCAATAGCAAACTATAGTGGTGACTTATGTTGACTTTTCATGCACTTTATTTTGTCTTATACGGTTTGCAAGCCAAGCTTTGGCTTGCAAAACCACCCCTTTTGCAAGCCGCTAGAGGTTTTGGAGCCGTCCTCTTAAGAATTTCATCCGTTTCACAAGACGGGTGGGGCACTTTTGCAAGCCGCCTTGGACAAGTCATCCATTTTGCAAGTCAGGTGGGGATGCTCTCACAACCATTAATAAGCTGCTCACTCCTCCAAATGTCACTTTTTGGTGCACATTATAATTACTATTATTAGACTAATCACATTTTTACATTTCCTTGTTGTCAATTGGAAGAGGATTATAACGCACCAAGAAATGTTTCATTTGGATATGCCATGCAAAAGTTATAAAGGGTCAATTTTGGGGGTGGATGTTCTAAAATTGTTTCTTTAGTAGTTGTTGCTCATGGACCCAAATATGACAAAGTCTTTGCTGAAATTCACTATTAGTTTTGAAAAGGAACCAATAGAAATTGAAGGGTTATTTGAAGCAACCAATGAGAGTTGAAGCATTTTGTACTTTAAGAATGTCCAATTAAGGCAAATAGTCTAAGGTAGGTGAACCCAATRCCAACCATTGACCTAATACCACTCAAATGTAGGCCATTTGTTGATTCTAGAGTGAGAATCTATGTCTGTCAAATACATGCCTTAATTTCACATATTAATGTAAAGCTAAGGCACGTACTACTTATTGTCATAGATTCTCTTTCTAAAATCAATGACGACCCTACATTTGAGTGGTATTAGGTCAATGGTTGGTATTGGCTTTACCTACCTTAGTGTAAACAATAGTTTTTTCTATGACCTCAACTTTGAAAAGTCATGCAAACTCTAAAGATCCTTAAACCTTGAAGGACCAAGTATTCGTTCAACGTAAGCAAGAAATCTCGGGTAGGTTCCTACAAAGTCATTTTTGGTTGGATGCTCATGAAATTTGGACACAATATGTAACCATGTGCCCCCCTCTTTGAAAATCTAATTTTTTCCCGATCAAGTGCCTGGATCAAAAGTTATGTTGTCTTGAACTTTGTGGACAGCTTGGTCAGCATGTGCAAAACTCTTCCTACAATTTTGAAATTTGGTGGGTATGTAGCTTACATGATACAAGATACAAATGTCAAAAAGAATAACCATGTATAGTGTAAAAATCTCATTCTATAAGGAGTAAAAGTTTCCAAGCCCTGTTGGGCACGGTTGGAAAAAAACTTTTACACCTAACTTCAAACGTTATAATCTTTCAATCCATATGGTCAAAGTTTCTGAAATTTTTTCCACACATTCCCATAGAAGTCTAGTATTTATTTGTATTATGGTCAATTTCGTTATATTGGCGCCATTCTGCCGCCAAAAATGGCATTCATACCACCAAAAATGGCGGTATGTGTGCCATTTTAATGGAATGTTGTGCAATTTCTAGCGTATTTCAAGCCATTGTAATGACCCGCCATTTTAAGTGAGTGGCGCCATTATAACGAAATTGACCATAGTATGTTTAAATCTTGAAAAAAAAAATTATTTCATTTTTTTGTTGCTACCTGAAAAAGTAGTAGTTTTTGACAATTTCTACCCAAAATGTGCCCGAGGCCCCTACGGATTAACCCCTAAGCACTCGAGTGACCATTTTTTGGTCACTGCCAAACTTCGGGCAGAAAAAAACTTTTTCAAACTTTTTTTCAAACTTTTTTTAAATTTTTTTTTAAAACATTGGGTTGTCTTTCAATCTGTATATTCAAAGTTAAGATCACTAGCTACGGTCAAACTAAAGTCATTTGAAAAATAGCACAAAGTCTTTAGAATTTCCTAGTGTTGAAAAACTTACTATTTTGGGAAAGGGCACTTGTTCCCATTACCAGATCTTATGCATTTTTTCACAATTCAATAAAAACCACAATTTTGACCAATCAAAAAAAGTTCAAATGTTGAAGATAGAAATTGTATTTTTGGTAAATTTTTGGAGTTATATCTTCAAAATTCATTTGAAGAGAATCTAAAAACAATTTTAAATTTTCGACCGTACAAATATACTAGAAGAAAACAGTGTTTTTTCTGATGTCCGGCCCCTGACTTCCCATGTCCCGAGAGACATCACTTGTCCGATGCAGACATCCGAATGCTGTGGTGTCGGACACAGCAAAAATGTGGATTTTTGAAGGATGTCAACGATAGCATAGCTGGAATTTTGATTAGAAGTATGAATGCTATTGAAAACAGGGATGTCTTTAAGGACATCACTTCTGACAAGTAGATGTTTAAAACAATGTCTTGAACGGACGTCTTCGCCACGTCATCATCTGTGGTCAATTTCATCTGAAGGTATCTAACAGAGATTTTCAACGGGCAGGGGTTAAAAGACTGCCCGGCTTGAAAAAAAGGAATGGGCAGGGGTTGGCCCTGAAATTGCTGACGTGGCATCTGAAGTGGCAAGATGACGTGGAAATTATATGAGGTGGACATTGGGAGCTGACGTGGCATGCCACATCATCATTTTGGGTCCTCTAAAGTCAGATTTTCTTATGTCTTCCGGGACCTCATATTGAACGTCCAGACGGGACATTATTTTCCAGCACACCGATTTCTGCATTCACGCGACTACAATTTCATAGTGCATGCTATCCGTGACGTTCTCTCCAACATCAAAGTGAACAACTTTAACGTCTGAAAAAGGAGGGGAGCATGTCTGCAACGATGTCCACCTGGATAAGACATAACCTCTATTTTGGGGAATGACCGTGCTACAACAAGAGCGAGGGCTTCCATGTAAGGCCTACACGTACTAACGAGGGTCAAGAACTATTGTATCTACGCGTCTGCAGCCAAGGTTTCATGGGCCCTAATCCCGATTACATATAGCACAGTGCATGCATATGTTCAACAAAATATGAAACACAGTTGTGTACTAAATGTATGTAGGGAATTGCCATGACGTTGTGATTCGTTGGGTACAGGAAGATGCAATGGATTGCAGGTTTCTATGAAGTGGGTGTTCATTTCTTGATTACACCCGAAGCATTCTATAGAAATATGCCAAAAAATCCTTGGCTGTGCACAACAATGTCCACAGACATGACGTCAACGACTCCCGGCTAGTGTCCACAATCACTATTTTTGTCACCAAATGGACGTCAAGAAATTACAGATTCCTTGTAGTTGACAGTGATGTGGACATTGCAATGCATGTATTAGACGTCTCCAGTGACGTCTACAGATATGTCAAGTGTCCTCAATATCTTTAAGGCAAATCATGTATCTCATATTTAGATGTATATGTGAGGGCATTAAACTTAAAAACTCTCCTATCAAGCCTAAAACCATAAGGAGCTAGTACATAATTTGGTATCAATCATTTTAGAATTCATATATTCTAATTTGCATAATATTCTTAAAATTAATGATTTTGAAGAATTATGACAAAACTCCTCAAATAAAGGGAATTTAACGTAATTCCCTTTTAAAGGCAATTCCCTTTTTACTTTGATAGTTCATATAAGTTATTCATTCACTTTTTTATAATTCATCCAAAAAATTGTGAGACATCTTTGAAAATTTGGTCAAAAAGACATACCTTGACTTATGCCCTTCAGGAAGGAGCAAGTTCTTTTTGGCAAAATTATCTCAAAAACCTTCGCAAGAAGCCGCTTGCATTCCCACCAATCATTGAATTTACTAATGTTTTTTAGTTAGCCATTCTAACAAGCCCACTTTTTATCAAGATAAACTTTTTTGACAATATTTTGCAAAGATGATTTGGCCCAAGCATCATTGACATAGATTTGGGAATTTTTAACCTATTTATAGCATTTTTCCAATTCCATTCATGCCGAGGTTGGAGATTTCAAAATCCTTATTATTATAACAAATTCTTTAATCCAAATGGATCAACATAATAAAACATAATTAAGGTGGGGTGTTTATCTTGGGTTTTTTTAACGCATTGATTTGCATAATCAAGGATTGCATGCCTCAAAAAAAATTTGGAGTGTGGACAATTTTAGCACACCCTGCCCTAGTATATAAAATAGCAGGACATTAAATCGTGCCTACCAAAGTGGGCCCATTGTGTCTGGCCTGTCAAAATCCCTGACTTAGACCACGGGACCCGGCCAAGCACGAATGTGTAGGACCACGATGCTACAGGACATTGTCCCTGACGAAATTGAGGAAGAAGACCACCGTTGTCATCCTACACAGAACGGCGGTTTCAGGTTTTAGGGCAGCAGATTAGGATTTTAGGTTCTTTTTTAAACTATGAACTAATTTACAAATCCCACATTGTTTGTTTACCTCCTATCACTCCATGAGTATATAAAGGGTTGTCTCTTCAATTCAAAGCACAAAATACAAAACACAAATCACGAAAAGTTGAAATCCATCATGTGGAAGACGGCGGCGGTAGTCCTCTTCACACTGCGCGAGCGTTAGGCTTCGATTGCAGAGTGCAGGTCTCCCTCCCAGTGCCGAGTGGGAGCCAGCTCAGTCGATACGCTCGATGACTATCCTAGAGCTTGCAAGCATTTGGAATCCCCTGTGCAGAGTATTCTGAATTCGAATTTCAGATGTCACACGAAATCTGAAAAAACCACATGTGCCCGTTCTCAATTGATTGATGTTCGTCTTCTTTCAATTTGCCCTTTGGTAAGCTATGGCGATGGTGTGGAATTCTGTGCGACGAGGCCCCAGGGCTGTCGCTCTGCGTTTTACTATACTGTACCAGTCTAAGCAATTACCCGATCGCTCCGGTACAATTTCTATACCTCAATCGGATTCTGGAAAAGCTCCTGGCATAGATAGGTTCAGTCCAATTGAATTAATGTCCTCGAGGAGTGGTTCTTACGGGCCATACTCAAGCCACCGACGTTCTCTATTCATCGATGCTATATCGGAACAGGTGGCTCTGCAAAATCTTTCCGGATCTGAAGAAGGTGCGCATTCAAGAATTGAAYTGATTTTCAAATCCGCTGTGGCTTGTTGAGTCTCCCTAGTGATGCAATATACGATTTGTAGCMTCCTTGCTTGGCGTAKTGATACWTGAGAGRTTGCTTTTGTATGTTAGGGTTCTRTAATCGGATAATATACTTCAATTGTCATTCTGTAAATGGATTGAACATGTAGTTGGCCATCTTTCAAGAACGACGCTGGATGTATTTTAATTTTGTATAGTAATCAAAATTGTGAAGAGAAACGCGGTGTGAAAATGTAAGAACTAAGTGTTATGCATTCTCTTTTTCTTCTTTTCTTTTTGATTTTCTCTCAAAGTAATCCTCACTGAAGTATAGGACTGATGAATGTAGACATTTCTATTTGATGTGTTCAGGTATTGCTGTCTTGACCTTGAACAGGCCTGAGGCTAAAAATGCAATCGGAGTCGAAATGCTATCAAAGCTACGAGCAAGTTTAGAGAATCTTCAGTTTCATACTTCCGCACGAATTCTAATCATCTGTAGCATAGTCCCTGGTGTCTTCTGTGCTGGCGCTGACCTCAAGGTTCGGTTGATTATTATTCTCTTACTGTCTTTTGTTTGTACTTTCAATGTTTTTGTGTGCTTTGTGTTTTAAGATATGTAATAGAGACTTTTTTAGGTACGCTTCGTACAATAGAGCTCTTGCTGACCTTTGTTGGATGTCGAATTTGGTCTCCTGTCATAAAGTGATGTTGAGAGGACTCCGTTGTTTAGGGTTTAGGTGCTTCGGATAGATAGAGCTCATTTCAGACCTCTTTTTGGTTTCGTCCTAGTATCAATCCCGCTTGTTTCGTTAACTTGACTGGCCAGGAATACTCAGGATGTTCTTGGGATAATTCTCTAGCATTGATCTTCCCATTCATATTAATTGCGAAACTTCAAAAATTGACACTTTTCCAGACCCGCCAGTGGAACTTCAGATCCATACCAGTCCTAATATACAGAACTCTGTGCACTTCAATGTCACAATTCTGGCGCTTGAAACTCGCTATTTCAACGTATACGACCGTATTGAGTTCTGATTCTTGACTAATCAAGTAACTTCTTCTTCTCTTTGTTTGTGTTCAGGAAAGACGTAAGATGGGAGTTGCTGAAGCTCAAAAGTTTGTGCACACACTTCGTTCGACGTTTAATGCTCTTGAGGTGCTTAAAACTTACTTATTATGGCCGGATAGAGTAGAAGCGATTTGTGTGGTGAGGTGCAATTGTAGATTTCATATTATTTTCCTATCTCCTTTGAACTTTTTGCTCGTCATTTAGTCCTACTCTTCTGATATTCGTTGCACGTAAATTTGTGGGCAATCATGTTCTAGAGCGTTTTTTTGTGCTTTGGGTCTGCTAGATCTCTGATAGCAACGCTGCAAGTCATTGTGCACTATCCATGAATTTTTTTATTAGGCTTTGGGGATAGCAAGCATTTGAAAACCTATCCAAGTGAGCTGTGAGTGGGTTATCCAGGTAGGTGTGTTGTACACAGTGGTGTATGCTTTCTCACCCGCCCAGTTCATTGAAGTTGTCACTGCATGAGGCAGCCCTCAAATCGACTGTTATTGATACAAGACATATATATACATATATATGTCTTTGGATTCTTAAGATACCTTTTGATGTGTGCAGACTCTTCCCATTCCAACCATCGCTGCTGTGGAGGGAGCGGCACTTGGGGGAGGTCTGGAATTGGCACTGGCTTGTGATCTTCGTGTTTGTGGTACTGTTTACATTCTCCGCTCTGATTCTGTTTAACTTTTACATTTACGTGCTTTTCTTGTGCATGAAGTTGATAGTACCTTGCAGTGTGAATCAATTCCTCTGAATTTCCTCTGCCAGTTAGATTTTTTGGCTTGAAGATCGCATAGATGTCTGAATCAGAAGGCGATGTAGCATTATCTGCTGACGAGATATGTTTTCGGAATTTGTTATGACGTGCCTATTCAGGAGATGAAGCAGTATTTGGACTTCCAGAGACCGGTCTTGCCATAATTCCTGGGTAATTGTCCTCSCAGTTCATGAGTTTCCTTTTTAATGCTTTAGGAATCACAAGTTTGGAGGATTAATCATCTGAGTTCTGAGAACTTGACTGTGTGGTCATGCTTAAGATCTACTTGTGCATTCTGATAATTGAGGACCTTGAGGATATGGTCGCAGGGCTGGGGGTACTCAGCGGCTACCTCGAATCCTAGGTCGAGCCCGGGCAAAAGAACTCATCTATACTGGCCGACGTATTACTGGTGAACAAGCTGAAACGATTGGTATTTCCCAACCTGATGCAAGTCTAGTAATTGAACAGTATTTTAGTATGAGAGACTCGACAGTTGTTTGTCTATCATTCCGGCAACCCATCTGTCTTATTGATAGGTATTAAGTAGTTGGTGACGATGAACCTTATTGCACGTTTTCTTGCCGTCAGCGGGACTAATTGTTGGGGTTCTGGACCTAAATGTGGAGCAGGGCTCGTGAATCACTGCGTGCTGGCAGGAAGTGCCTATCAGAAGGCTGTTGAAATAGCACAAGAGATAACAAAGCAGGTGCATTTTTTTGCTGATATGACCTGATGCATGACAGGAAATTTGATCATTTCAAGATCAGCCCTACGCTATTGAGTCAGCAAGTTCTTCGGCAATTCCCTATCTTGCAGTTATAGAGCTACAAAGACACATGCGAACGTTTGTTATTTCGAATTAGTTTTCATGTGACAATGTAACTCCTCACCTTGGTGGCCCTTCTCTAAATGGATGATGGATACAGGGTCCTCTAGCAGTGAAACTGGCCAAAGTTGCAATTGATCGAGGAAGTGAAGTAGACACGTCATCGGGTATGATAATCGAGGAAGCCTGTTATGCCCAAGTGCTGAAATCGAAGGACCGGCTTGAGGGACTAGCTGCTTTTGCAGAGAAGCGGAACCCGTGCTACACAGGTGAATGAATAACTTGGAAATGGATTTTCAGCTGGTGCTACCTTCATGACTCGTGTTGAAGCTACGAGGTATGTGACCATGGAAGATGTGAAATCCCTGTGGAGGCTATTTCTCAATGTCGGCATGGCGCCTTTGGCCGAGTAGTGAACGAAAAATTCTGGTAGCTGAGTAATCCCCTCCCGTTATCCTGTCACTGTCAATCACAAAAGATTCATTTACTCGCCGCCTTGGAGATGTGGGTGGGTTTGTTGTACTGTCACTTGTGCGTTAGTCAAATCCCCTTCTTTCATTGCATGAACCCACTGAATCAGGTTGATTCTTGTTACTTAAGAATTGCATTGTGAGTGTATTTCACTTGATTATCTCGTATGATTTTTTTCTGCATGATATGATAGTCGGAAACCGTGTGCTTTTGATGTAGAGATTTTATGATCTTGTGAAACAAACGAAGATCAAGAATCTCTTACTTGCTTAACGGATGCTAACGAGCCTGCTGATTACAGAGTTGTTTCAGCACCTGGTCAACGTAGGTCAGATTGCCATACAGACCGAGTGCAAGTGATAGATCCAGGAATGGTGATCTTCATGAAACTGCATGGAAGCGAACGTACAGTACTAGTTGGTGCTGTAATTATGGTCACTGAATTTACACAATGTTGTAAGTACCCATATACACTCAACCCTCTCTAATGAGACTCTGTTATTTCGCACTTCCTGTTTATCCTCAGAATCTCTGATGTGTATACATCTGTTAGGACAACTTCCACGTGTCAAGTTGTGAACATGCATGAGAGTGCTAATTGAAGTCAACTTGGCCTCCCCGGCTTGAGTATAAGTTACTTGTTTGTGCCTGTCCCTTGGCCGGTCAGCTCTTCAAATCTAGTCATGTCCGTAAACCTAACACGTCCAGACGTGGCAGTAGTGTAAGTCTCTTTTGATAGTCACTACTCAAGCATCTTCATTTTTCATTTTTTCTGTGTTGATGCACCTTATAGTATCTTCATCTATACTACATAGAAATCTTGGATGTAAAGGCACTTACCTGTGGTTCAGTTCCAGGTTGTGGCTCAAAATTGTCACCTTGCTGACCCGTTTCAACGCAATTGTCCTTTCTTGGAGTTCATATTCGATTCGTACAGTACTTGGGGCCAAGGTTGAAAAATCAGTCCATTGACCGCCGCATTTTCGCAGACTTCATGGCTGGTGAGTCTTAGCTAGATGAACCATGTGGGCAGCTTGTGAATACTACCCAGTTAAGAAGCAACCTTCATGATCATAGCCGCTCATAAATATGTACCTTCCACCATCTAAGAGAACGACGTCAATGCTGGTTGATTCAACTTGTAACTAGAAAATTCTGCTCCTCCTTTAGGTAATCTTTTGGTTTCTGTTTCAGGTATGATTTATATGGTGAAGTGCAAAAATACTAGACTCTTCTGCGTTAGAAGCTCACGTGTAGTTTGAAGTATTCTGGATCCCTATCGCTCAAACTGACTACTACCTGCCTTGTTTATATACACGTACATCTAGGTAGTGACCCCAACCTACTACCAAACTGGGCTTCCTGAAAGAGCGCATTGGGGAAGTTGATTGCGCAAAGGCACTGTGAGCTACAAATGCATTCATCAGTAAGTAATCAGTTCAGTCAGTGCTGATTAAACTAGTTTGTTAACTGTCAAACTAGTGTGCGGCACTAGATTCTTGAACTCTACTGTCATGAAATAAGATCTCGGACACTTTGTGCTGGCAACGAGAGTTGCCTACCCGCCGCTGGCACTACTTGTACTGTACGATCAAAGTCTCTTGTGTGATCCAGAGAGCTGATTGAAATTATACGTCATTACAGTTTGGCCCCACTTTCCCTGAATCCGGTTACATCCTTAATCAAAGGAGTTGTACCTGAATGCTCCGTGTATCCTCATCCACCGTCGAGGACATTCAAGGAGTTGTGCTACGGCACGATAATAAGTGACTCCGTGGGAATCTCCGGGTCTTTGGGGGAAGAAGTGAAGTGGCCTGGCTGTCCGCCCAATGAAAGTTCAGGCCTGGTCGTGGCTCAAGGACACTGCATGATTTGGAGCCCAAGGCGTTTGACGTGGGGCAGTCGCAATATGGTTGGTACCTAATCTTATCTTACCACTCACGTGTAGTACGGCCTTCTCATCAGACTCACGAGTTGACCAGCTTTTGATATTTACTACAGGGCTTTCATTTGAGATTATGTCTTGATTAGTTTGAATGTTTGTAATTATACCCTGTTCCCTTATTCTTGACGAGAAGTTTCCTATGTATTCTATGCAGGGAMTGAACTCACTGAAGGGAGAATTTGAGTCCGTATCTTGGCCAGCATTGAGAGAAGTAACGAATCACTACCTCTAAAAACTGTTCCTTAATCGAAATCTCAATATCCTGGAATTGAAATATGGCGATGAATTTACTTGTGCTCATCTGAAACCTTTTCCTTCAATCGATCAATATGTATTCATGACAGGGGGTTGCACAGCTTGGCTTTCCCTTGGAAACCGACCGCCATTGCTCTTTGCATCATTCGGTCCAGCTTACCACCAGCCATTAAAGAGCAATGACCCGTACGTGAAGCTCATCTCTTAGAGAGATGGGCCCATGACGACGCCAGGAGCACCAGACTATTCTACCAAGCTGTGCTTAACATTAACACTTCTGGCTTCTTCCTCTAGTCCACATGTGTTGGTGCACATGAGCTTCAAGCTGCAGCTCAACTTACCTCTCCCTTTATCTGCAGTTAGAATTCACAACAGCTCTGAAGATTGAGGCTGGCTTTTCAGGTTCTGTTCTCAGCCTACTCTGGCTGTGAGACATGCCAAATTGTATCCAGGTTAACATATCACGTGTCTAGCACCGATTTAATTATTTAGGATTTTGTAGCATGCGCACCAAAATTCTTCTATGATAGCGATTTATGAGGGATACGGCGTMCTAGATGTCGGCTCGGAGTTTCCATCTTTCTAATTTGTGCTGCATGCTGACTGGTTTGAGGTGCAARAGATGACTACATTCTCTCTGTCACGTCAAGTTACTCACTGATTATTTGAAATCAATCTTGAGATTATAGCTTAGACTGATTTCGAACTGGATCTGGTGACATGTATATTCACAAACAGGGACRTGCCAGTATTTCGAGKAGAGCTGGAACAGTAGCGCTGAAGCAATATGAGATGCATTTGAAAGTATGAGTATCTGGATCTGAAACAATACCTGAGAAGTCGTGGGATACTGTAATGTAGCAGGAACGTTAGACTCCTGGAGGAAGGATGCGAGATTCTAAGCAAACATCTATTCGTGGTGGTTGTTTTAAGTCTTACTAAGTAACCCCAYTCGAGATTTCATGTTTTGCTGGAGCTAGGAGTGATCCAGGATTTTTCAATGGTGCAAGATGAGTATATGGTCATTGGTGTTATTCATTTTCATGACGATCAAATCAAGTTGGGCATATTTCCCTCGTTAGTCTTATTAGTCAAGTTGTCATCCTCTTACCTACTCAAATGTTGTCAGAACCATCCGATATAGCGCTAGTCACTACTCAAAGCACATTTTAAACCATTAGTCATCTTGTATGCACTAATTGTCTAGATAAGTTGTGTCTTTGCAGTATTTGTCTACACATCAAGGTAGTGGACAGGATTTGATTACGAGACTCAACTAGAAAAGGATGATCATGGCATCCTCATCGATTGTACCATTATCACAGATAGAATTGCCACCAGGTTTCAGGTTCCATCCTACTGACGAGGAGCTGGTGCTGCATTATCTTTGGCGGAAGGCTGAATCAGAGATGTTCTCTATCCCGGTCATCACTGAGCTCGACCTCTATAAATTTGACCCCTGGGATCTTCCAGGTGCGTTCACACTCCTCCTAGCACGTCACCTTGTATACTACATCAATTAGCATAAAACACCTACGATCTACAAGGTTAATTAGTACACTGATTCAGTTCATTCAATCCGGTAGAGTCTACTGCATGATTTGATTTCAATGCCGAACGATTTCAACCGAGTCCAGAGTCTACCTCAGKCTTTCRGTTTTTGGATGCGCATAATTGACTTTTKCCATGAACGGATTTTGTTTCGGTATTTTCTTGGATGTCAATTTCAAAGGCAAGGTTTCCAATATATGTACTCCTGTGTCTCTTGAGCAGCCGCTCTATTAAGGGCATATTACATGTATGTTCACACATTGAGATGATGGGACGAATCTGTGAGATGGATTCTTTGACATTCTCACCCTCCTTGAAATTTTCGTAATGGTACTTTAAGCTGGATCCTCATGGATACCAAAGTGCATATTCATCAATTGATGCTCTGCTTTTAAATTGCAGGGAAGGCGATTTTTGGAGAAGGGGAATGGTATTTTTTCAGTCCGAGAGACCGGAAGTATCCAAACGGAGCTCGACCCAATCGCGCGGCAGCTTCGGGATACTGGAAAGCCACGGGCACAGACCGKCCAGTGCATACCACACGAGGGGCAGTGCACAAGATTGGGGTGAAGAAAGCTTTGGTGTTTTACAAAGGCCGAGCACCCAAGGGTGTGAAGACCACCTGGGTCATGCATGAGTATCGCCTGGCAGACGGCATTTGCTCGCCTGCGTCCCGCAGCATTCACAGAAAGCCAGGCTCCTTGCGAGTAAGTCGATTTCTGCTCATGGTCATATTAGTTGAATTGGAGTGTTTCAGAGCGCCAAATCGTGCCATTCAAGTGCACTGAGCTCTAAAAACTAGGACTGGTATACATCTGAGGTTTCAGACGGGTGCCTGGAGAAGTGCCAGTATCTTGAAATTTCGCTATTTTAAACTAATATAACAATGCCTTTTCACCATCGGCGCAATTGTCTTTTCTTGATGATGTTACAACGTGTATCATTGACAAACAATTTTCTTAAATTGTTCTGAGGCTAATATGAGGGTTTTGTGTAACTTTCCGATATGCAGTTGGATGATTGGGTCCTTTGCCGAATATTTAAGAAGAACCCGAGTGCACAAAGGGCGTCTGGCAAAGACATAAACAGTTCCAGCGTTGAAGAGGTAAGAATGCATGCGCTKTCCGTTACTACGTCTCATGATTCTGAACAGAGACTGCTTATCAAATTTTCATATGTTTTGTGCAGAAATAGTCATATTCGCTAAGAATTATTCAAATCTTTTTTCCCAGAATGTTCACAATCCAGGCTAGAAAGTTCCTAGTGTGGTCACGTAGTAGAGCTTTCGTTTCTCACCTACTGTCTCAATTGCTGACCGAAATTTGTTTGCTTTTTAAATTTTATCATCCTGCTGCAGGACGGGCACACCCCTCAATAATATTATGTTGCAACATTTGTTATATTGTAAAATTTCATCCTCCAGACACCGGCCTGGACCCTCAGATTCCAGTCTTAGCTCTGAATGTAACAGTTTTGGCACTACGAAACACGCCATGTTAGTGAATATAACCATTTACCTTACGTCAATGCTAACGAGTTTGATGGGCAGGTACTGGCATCCCTACCTGAACTTGACAACTCTGGCCTCGTTCTGCCAGGCTCAACAATTGCAAGTTGTATGTGTTAGAATCCAAATAACACAATATGTTATGTTTTTCATTCATATCTTCTTCTATTAAAATGGATTTTCAATTTAAGCYGCAAAATTGAGTTTCTCATTCTAACCTTCATTTATGGTAAAAATTCCAAATTATTCTAATATAAATTATAATTAATCTAATTCCCACCTTCAACTTAAAAAAAACAATAAATTCATCAATTTTTTTGATAAAAAACAAATGAAAAAGAAATTATATTTTTCCACTCAGTAAAAAAGATTAAAATTTTATATTACAATGATATGAAAGGACAAATTTTACTTTCAGGTATTTTCCATGGGATGAAAAGGAGAAAATTTCAAATAATTTGAAAGAAATTTTCTACTTTTATTTGTTTATCTTCAATTCTTGCAACAAAAATGATAACAATTATAATCTTTCATGAAACAAATTGCAATTCTTAGAGTGATCTACAATTCATACTTTCAAGTAATAAAAATACATGATTGATATTCAAACACTATCTAGTAGGCTACATTCAACTTAGACATGATGTTTGACCAATTGGCAATGGAACTTGTACAAGTTAATCCCTATAGGACCGAGGCTCATTTTGGGCACAAATTGTGAAAACAACCACTTTTTAGAGCTATGAGAAAAAAACAAAAAAGCAAGTTTTTTTTCTTCAAAATTCAACCGTACAAAACTATACTAGACTACTATGGATGTGTGGAAAAAAATTCAGAAACTTTGATTGCACGGATTGAAAGATAATAACGTTTGAAGCTAGAAGAAAAAGAATTTTTTAGAGCTTGCTCGACATGATCAATGAACTTAAAAACCTCCTACAGTGAGATTTTTACACTACACATGGTTATTTTTTTGGACATTCGCATCTTGTATCATGTAAATTACACACCTACTAAATTTTAGCCCTAAAAGAATAGTTTTGTATACACTGTCCAAAGCTGCCTGAGCTACAGGAAAAATTTAGGGCAGCATAACTTTTGATCTGGGCACCCATTCGGAAAAAAAAATTGTATTTTCTTCCAGGGTTACATGCTCAGACCTTGAATCAAAACTTGAAGAGCATCCGTTAAGAAATGACTTCACACGCACCTACCCAAGATTACGTGCGTACATTCAACAATCATTTGGTCCTTTCGGGGTTAAGGAGGATCAAGTTTTTTTTTATGAAAAGACTATTGTGTATTATTTAACCCCTTTGCTAGTCTTAGTTGCTTCTTTTCTAGTACACAAAGTTTTCCTTACGTTAGTCTATGTTCCTTTTCAGGAGATATTTTCCTTCCATGTAAGCTTTCCATGCAGCACAACTTTGTCCGAAGTTTCCTGCTAAAGACATGCCAAACACCTTTAGTTGGCAACATTAGTTTTACTAGAGAAAGTTGCTGTAACTAACTTACTTCACACTCTAATTGCGCACATCCACATAAGGCTAATCTTACTTCCCACTCACTGACCCCCAACTGAAACTCAATCATTAGGAATGCCACCGGCCATGGCCAGGTTAGTAACTTTTGCTGCTCTAATTTTAAATTTAAAGTGAACTGAAGCTGCAAGGAATTGTGCTAAAGAAGAAGCCCAAACCTACACTGAATAGTGAAATTAGGTTGCCCCACACTATAGTCTGGGGCAACCTAATTTCACTATTCAGTGTAGCAGTCACACTGAACCAGCCCCAGCATGCTGGGCTTCTCTTTTGAACAAAAAGCACACAATAGCAATAAAATAAAATAAATCCATGGGAATATATATATTTAATCATACCTTTCCCCAATGTATGGAAAAAGAATGCCCAACTGCTAGGAAATCTAAGCTCCTGATTGTGTATTGGGTATGTATACTGACTTTTGGATGGATGCATGGGTCTTCTTCATCCATAATTTGCAAGTCTCATCCATGCACATGGATGTCAACAACTTCATCACTCCACAAAAGAAAGATGAGTCCTACTCAGGGATACATCAGTTTTCATCTATGGTTTCCAGGTCTCATCCATGTGCATGAATGTAAACAGCTTCATCACTCCATTGGATGGCTTTTTGTGTTGTCCCCCAGCCCAAAATGACTTAGTACTGATAGGGCTCATTTTTTTGGGAGGGGGCAACGCAAAAAGCCATCTGTCTTTTTTCAATGGAGTGATGAAGCTGTTGACATCCACATGCATGGATGAGACATGGAAACTATGGATGAAGATTCATGTACCATCAAAGGTTCCAAATGATACAAGAGTCTTCATCCATAGTTTGCAGGTYGGTCCCATTCATGCACATGGATGTAAAGAACTTAACCACTCCATCCATTGATGATACATTCCCTATAGTTTGCATGTATCACTCATCTGCGCGAACATGGATGCAAACTATGGAAGATGACCCCTTTCTGCACATCCCCCCAAGTGGGCAACAAAAAGAAGGTTAAAAAATTTGAATTTGAATTTTTTGAATTTCTTTTCTCATCGTTTATATTTTTGTCTACATGGAAAGCATTGATTCATTTTATTTGGATTTGTTACAAGAAAGTTATGGACAATCTTGTTTTTCGGGCGCTTGGAGCATCTTCTCAAAAAAATAACTTATTGAATTCATTTCTAAATCCAATTTTACAATTTCAAGAAAAGAAATGTTCCACATGGTTTAGTTTGTTTGCTAGAACAATCTCACCATTGGGATTAGTGCATTTTAATTCCACCTTAAGTAGAGATTTTAATAATTTAGATTTTCCTTCGGTCTTGTACCTACATCTATTTAAGAAATTTTTAAAGAATTATTTTTATTTTTATTTTAAAAATGCCCCCTAGATTCTCAACTCAATTCTCCACCAGAAAGATTTAAAGCTCAAAACTCTACAGTGCAAAAAATTAAAGTTGAAAAGGTTCCTTGTCAAATAATCTAGTTCCGCAATGTGCTGCAAAACTTTTTTTTTTCACTTTAACCCCTAAAGTTCCTTGACTATGTTCTCACCAAAAATGCTTCAAAACTGCCATTTCTAGTACAACTACCAAATTTTTGAAAAATATCTTTTTTTGACACATGTAACCGTAGGATCTCGTAGTACTCTAGTTTGAAATTATGTTGAAAAAATTTCAGAAATTTCCACCATGTAGACAAGATTGCAAGATATTAACATTTGAAGTGGCAAAAATCCTTTCTTTGGCCCAGCAAAAAATCGGGCAGCTACACTTCACAAGGTCAGATCAATATGAAAAAATGTCTAAAATGGTTGTGCTTCTATGGATTCATTCTTCAAGGCAAGTTGGCTACATACATGAAAATTTTCAGATCATTAGGAGTTGTACAAACATGTAGGAAAAAAATAGTAAGTAGAAAGAAGTAGACTCTACAGAAAGATTGAACCCTCCAAGGGGCTACTACAGCCCCCCGTGGTGCCAATACAAAAAAATTAAAAAATTAAAAAATTAAAAAATTAAAAAAATTAAAAAAATCTTTTAATTTTTAAATTAAATTTAAAAAACAAAGTTTTTTTAAAAAGGGTTAAGAGGACGTGGCGCTGACGTGGTCGTATTAGTGCCATGTCATATCCAATTTCTTAAAAATAAAAAATAAAATTTTTTTTCTCTAATTGCACTTGAACTCACGGGTCCTTCCAAGGTTCAAATTTTTTGTAATGGCGGAATGATTCAAAATACTAAATTGTTAATAAATTAGTTATAAAATTAAAAAACTCCAATCCAAATGTTTGAATTGTTGTAATAAACAATCTACATCCAATAGCATTATTTTTTTTCAAAAATATTCAAATTTCAGTAAATTAAAGGACTTCAAAGTTTTTTTTTGGTGTAGGGATTCCATAACTGCCCGTAAACTAAAAAGCCTCATAACTTTCATCTCAACTATTGAAATGCAATGATTCAAAGTTTTTTGAGTACATATAAATCTGAAGAACAAATTTCAAATTTTTATTTCTTAAAACAGTGATTTTTTCAGATCTGCCCAGACTACCCAAGTTGAGAAACAAACAACATATTATGCAATAACTTTTGACTTGTATTTCCAAATGTCATGAAATTTGTGCATATGAAAGATATTCCTCGTCCCCACATACCATTAAAGTTTCAGCCCAAAATATGCAAATCTCTAGTCACATGTACCTGCCCAAAATTTATATGTTGCCAAAAAACGCATGTTGGTCCTTTAGGGGTTCAACGTAGATATCTTCCAATCTGTGCGGCCAAAAATTCTGAAATTGTTTCCACACATCCTCGTACTAGTTAGGTTTAAGATCATACGGTTAGATTTGCAAAAAAAATCTCTGATTTTTTTACTCTTTGCTATAGAAATGGCAGTTTTGAGTGTTTCAGAATTTGCAAATTCCAACATGCGTGAGAAAATTAAAAAAAATTCAGGGTTTTCCCAAGTGGCGAGCAAGGGGGCCAGTTCACCCCATCCTTATTTATGTACTAGCGGGTTCGTTTGTTAGTTGCGTAGCTTGCATCTGAAGTTGAAAAAGATTGCCCAAAGATTCACACTCACCCTAATAGGCTACTACTAGCCAAACCCTGCAGGCCGCTTCCTTGAGCGAGCATATTCCCCCTCCCTCGCCAAAGATCCATGCTCCCACATGAACATCGTTTAAATGAGCTACAAACCGAGAGGACTGAGTACAGTAACTGGGCTTCCATGTGAAAGCAGGACGTTGTATCCTCCATTCGAAGTGGGCCCAGAAGGGTTCACGGGAGGTAAAAGTAAAACAAAGCCCCGTAAATTGAGCCGTGTTACGGTGTAGACCTCTCCTAGTTAATTTGGGGTCTCTGATTGCAAACATGAATTCAGAATTTGGAAGAAAAAAAAAGTTTATGTGAAAAATAAAAAATTCCAGCGTTTTCACCCAGGGTAATTTCAGCTAGCTGGGCCGACTTGGAATGGAGGATTTATCGTCCTACCATGCAAAATCATCCGCATTCATCCCGCCACACAAACAAAGGGAACTGTTTTTCCACCTGACTCAAAGTTACTTTCCTCCCCTGATTTCTAGGCTTTTCTTCAAGCCTCTGCAAAAAAAACAGAAACCCGTCCAACAATCAATGCTGATCATGAATTTTTCCTCACTCCGTCAGTTGATTCCGCTAAGTGACGGAGGAGAGGATAGGCCGCTTTTTCCCTCTCTCTTTCTCTTGAAAGTTGAGAATTATAATGTAACGTAAATACGTAATAAGTTAGATTCGTTTGTTGGATRGCGCAAGCACTGATGGCATTCACTGCGTGCGCTGTAGCACCACTGCAGACAAGTGGGGGGTGCGCGACTCCTGAGGTGCAAGTCAACTTGGGAGGGAGTGTGGAGGCGAGAAGGGCCGGTGAGGGAGGGAGATATTTTCCCCACTTTGAGGACCCCATGAACTGGCCTCATGCTGTGGTACTGAATGGCTGGACGGAGCACCAAGGACGCAACAGGGACATGGCGGAAGACGACGTTTACAGCTGAAAAAGCCTACTACTCTACGGAGGGAGGGAGGGAGCGCACCCATGGACGTAAGGTAGGCAACCCAAAAGCACCACAAATTGGTATTGTGGCTAGTTACTATTATTAGGCTGGTCAGATTTCATATCATCTTGTTGACTAGTGAAAGGAGGTTCCAATGCACCAAAGAATGTAAGATTTGGATAGAATATGCCAAAGTTATGAAGGGTCCAAATTTAGTTTGAAAAGCGTTTCTTCTGCATAGGTACATAACTGAATTTGGAGATGTACATAGTAAGAAGATGGCGCTTTTTAGATCAGTGGCGCTTTGGGGTTGCCTACCTTAATCAATTCCCAAGAGCACACACGCTAATCGTAAGCAGCATCCTGCCAGGGGTGGGTAAGTTAGATTAGATCAAGGCTGGCTGTTTATGATACCAGTAGGCACTTAAGTAGCATAACAAGACAGCAAGTGCGCCACGGCATCTACTGAATTGTCTTCCCATGGTATTCTTTTCCCCTGGCAATAAAATCCTGTTTCATTTGTTTCAGAAAAAAAGAATTGTGTTTCCATGGAGGCAGGGCATTGCTGTGGGTTTTGGCTTGGGAACACCATAATTAAGCCTGATTAGGTATGCCAGCGTTAGGAGATTAGATTTGGGGTTAATTAGGAGGTCCGTAAAACACTGGGGCTTGGGCTTGTCCTTGAATGCAGAGGTATATTTTGTGGCTAGCCATTTTTTAATTTACTTCTTGCAATGGAACTCTGTTTCATTTGTGTAATTATTAAAAAAAAAAAAAAAAAGAGAAAAAAAGAATGCACAGGTGTATTTTGCTTGAATACATTTTGTCATTGCACGAGTAATGTGCAAAATAATGTACATGTCAAAAGGTGGATGCTTTTAGTGACCTCTACGTTTCAACTTCAAAAGAATTCATAACTAATTCCTCAAGACTTCAAAAAAATAAGAAACAACTCAACAATGTACAAAAAGTGTACATTTCAAAGAGGTGGACGCTTTTAGTGACCATTACGTTTCAACTTCAAAAGAATTTATAACTAATTTTACAAAGCTCCAAAGAAATATAAACAGCTTAAGCCAGTAGTTGTGTTTGGATAGTTTACAATTCTAAAGAAGTGGACGCTTTTAGTGACCACTACCTTTCAGTTTCCAAAAAATTCATAACTAGTTTTACAAAGCTACAAAAAATAGGAAACATCTTAGCAATGTACAAACAATGTACATTTCAAAGAGGTAGACGCTTTTCGTGACCACTGCGTTTCAACCTCATAAAATTCATAGCYAATTCCACAAAGCTCCAAAAAAAACTATGAAACAACTTGGGTTAACTTAGATGTCTGTTTGAGGAAAGTTTACTGAAATCTTCACGAAACTTAATGTCCCCAAATTCATTTTCCGATCTTTATAGACCTCCTACTTTTAATTCATTGACGGRAAACCAACCCCGCATTAATTCAACCCTGACATGTGGAACTGCTCACCTGAGAGGGTATTTGGAGAATGATGAAACAAGGCCAGGTGTATGGAAATATCATCAAGGAAAACTGCACTAAAAAATTAACCACTTAMGGTAATTCCATCCGAGTCCAACTAATGATGAGTCCAACCAATAACGAGTCAAACAATCAGAGATCACTTTTACACTTGAAGCCATTTAAAATCATAAATTTTGAAAATAAAAAATAAAAAATTGGAGAATTTTGGAGCTTTTTCTGTACAGTTTAGTTTTAAAATCATGAGTTGAAGACACTTTCAAGTATCATATTAGGTGCATCATTGAAGCTGCAACTTCAAAAGACTCAAAATCATTCACTGGAAGCTGTTTTATTACAGAGCTATACTGTGCCATGTCTACAAGTTGAACACTCATTCCACAATGATAGTTTATGATCACAAAGTTAACACTTCAAAAGTCCCTATTTCATAAGTATGAGATAATTAGAGGGAGGAAAACTCATAGATAGTTCTACATTGATAACCAATACCAACCGATTTGGCTGGACTATGTAAGACAAGACTCCCATGATATGACTCCTTGGCAGAAACAAGACATGATTTTCAAAGCTCCAATAGAGAAAGACGAGATGTGGAAACTGGTATTTTACTTCACCATTCACAAGGAGTTCGCAGTCAAGAATCAATCACACCTACTTACAGATGTGCAGCAACCCAGCTATTTTTTTCAGATGGTTCAGCCTTCTTCCTACTTTTGTGGCTTGGCTACTCGATTTACAAACTACTCTGATTTCAGCAATCAATGTCTGAAGTTCATATGGAATATCCTGATCTGCACGAAGTATCTTTACAGCATAACAATAAGAATAATTTGCAGAACCTAGCAAGTCAATGCCCTCCGCATCGACTTCGCCGTTACCTTGGCCTTGTACACAACACCCACCTACTACTACTACTACTATCCATCAAATTAAGCATGACGGATCAATCAATCGTCTACACGTACCTTCTAATGAAATACCTACATACCTCAGAAAATCTTACATGTAATGGTGGYAGCTCAGCAGGRAAATGAATCAGAAAATGGCCGCATRCATGGCGCTGCTGTTGCTGATAATTACAGGAAGCAACAAACAAGCAACCAGAGCCACCCTGAAAACATCAACTCCGACTTGTCTCGACTAGCAAGCTCTTGGTGTCCGAGTTCAAAAATATACATTCTGGCCATTTGCTTGCAACTGAAAAGAGGTTGGGAAAGGAGACGGGAAGGGGAAGGGGAAGGGAGAAGGGATGTAGAGCAGCCAATCCGCAAGCAAAGCGCCAGAATGATACTCCCATCGTCATTCATTCAACCCAAAATTTGACGTTGATATTCTCCAGCAAACATGGTGTGGATGCTGTTGTCGTTCTTGCAGCTGCCCAGTCCCACAATGTACACAGCCAATGTACACAGCCCATGTACACAGCACACAATCAACACGGGTGGCGAACCGAACCATGGGGCGTATCGTAACTTACATTATGTTGAATAAGGGATCCCGGGAGGAATTAGGGTTTGAAGCTCATCCTAGTAAGCCCATCCAAGCTCCTGCAGTCCATCAATGGGGCCACTCATCTCCGGCAAGCTCGAGAAGCCACGCATGGTGGTCAGGCGGTGAAACAGACGCACTTGCTGATCATCCCCAAACGCGCCGTCCGTCATACAAGAGGTCGACTGGCCGCCTGCGCCACCACTGTCCCCCGTCACGCTTGGCATCAGTTGACTCTCGCAAGGAAACTCTTGGTAGAGGGCATTGTCGGCTCCCGGCCAAGCATAGTCCAAATTCAAACGCTGGGAGCTTTGGGCTTCGTCCTCGCCCCCCTCGCACAGAAAGGGCTCCACCTTCGTAGCGCGCATGCGACGATCGAACGCCTTCACGGGCGTCACGGGACCGTGCGTCGTCATCATGGGCGGCGGGAATCGCAGATTCATGGCACCCATGTTGTTGGTGTTGTAGAAGGAGTCCATGGCTGAGGTGGCCATGGCGACCGTTGGAGTAATATTGCTGGTGTTCCCCAGCTTGGAATCCACTTGCACCCACGTCACGTCCTGGGCTAACGACGCCTCACGAAAACTGTCGTTGCAATTGTAGCAAGACTCGTTGCCCGTGCAAGTGTCGCAGTCGCCGTCGTCCGTCACAGTCGGATTGGGCGAGCTGTCGTGGTGACCTGGAAGGGCGGAATGCGAGTCCGTGAGCTGGTAGGGGAGGTCGGCGTACATGAAGAGCTTCCTGTTGCCGGTGATCTTCTGGAAGACGCGGCATACGACCCACTCGTCATTCTGCAAATCAGACACCAATTGCTTTCGATCTCAGTTCAGAGCTCGGGTAGCATCGTAGCGCATCCCTCAGCAAGAACATAATGTTCTTTGATCAGATCGACGTAGTGAATCCGTCAGGAAAACCAATCAAGGGYGTTTAAGATGCAATTGGAATGTAGGCAGGATGACAAACCTTGGATCGGTGGGTTTGATGGCCGTTGAAGTGGCTGGAGCCATCAGTCTCCAGGCGATACTCATGCATAATCCAGTTAGTCTTCTCGCCGCGAGGAGCGCGTCCCCGATAGAACACGAGCGTCTTCTTCATGCCCACCAGAGTGTGCGTGCCGGAATGCATCACATCGCGATCCTTGCCCGTCGCTTTCCAGTAGCCCTTCTCCGTGGCACGGTTGGTGCGCATTCCAGTGGGGTATTTGCGATCGCGCAGGCTGAAAAAGTACCATTCCTTCTCCCCCACCTTCGCTCTCTCTGAAACACATCCAACCCAGAGCCGCCTCAAAACAGAGGCCAAGTAAAGAAAGAAATGAAAACCACCCTCAATTCATTACACTCTCATGGAGATTATCAGCATGTCTAGCTAGGGCGGAGAAGATCGTTACCAGGAAGATCCCACGGCTCGCATTTGTTGAGGTCTACCTCGCCAATGGCCCGCACTTCGAAGCTGGGGTTGCTGATTTTGCGGGTCAGGTAGTAGCTCACAAGCTCCTCGTCGGTGGGGTGGAAGCGGAACCCTGGTGGAAGCTCCACACTGCAATCCTGCTGCTGGTTCAGCTGGTCCTGCAGCATCCCCATGCCGGCTTTGTTGCCGTTGCACATGCTGGCCATGCAAGTGTTTCTACAGGCACGGTTCTCGAAATTCTCGTGATGACCTTCACTGAAGATCAAGCGAGACGACAGGCTATTCMAAGGTCTCTCGCTAAATTGGACAGATCAGCAATTATCACTCTCCTAGCTCGTGGAAGGYGGTGCCAATTTTGAACGGTGCTCCGATCAACGTAGCAAAAGGGGATCCCGAGCGTGGTGACGCGGGGCTGACGCAGAAGATGTGGGACTTTGGTGTGAGGAGGAGAATCGCATGTGCATGATCAAGTACGGGAATCGACAGCCAGATCCGCAAGGACCACGGCAGTAGTAGTAGTACTCCAAACTCCGAGAGAATCTCTGATCACAACTCAAAACTGGACGTCGCGGGAGGAAAATGAAGAGAGTGTCACGAGCACAGCGCCACTCGGAGCAAGCAAACTTACTGAGCGGACGATGTTCTTACGGCACCAGAAAAGCGGCCCGGATCAGCCACCGAAACAGCAGGAACAAATGGAGAATTGGAATTAGCGGTGCAAGCAGTTGTGGGAGTTCCGCATAGAAGCGTGCGCAGCCGCAACGCTTAAAAATTGTGACTCGTCACCGGCAACGTCCCAGAGGTTTGAAGAGAGAAGGTGAGCACAGCGAAAGAGGACTCCCCCAGGGTTGTTTAGTCAGATCATTCACCAGAACGGGATCGTGGCTCTTCGACGAGAGTACCAGCAGCGACAGCTTCTACTTCTCAGCTTCCGACGGCGAGGAAGGCAGAACGTCTCACGGAGATGGTGACCGAATTTCGGATTGTGGGACTGGCGCATAGAATACCGAAGATCGTGTGGAAGTCTAACTCGCATATCAAGCGTCTCGACTCTCGCAACAACTCCTTCAGATTCTCCAAGAAGAGTCCGCAGATCGCGGTAAATCAGTAACTCCTGCAACATCGACACCAACAACACCCAGTCAGCGCAAATTGTAAAACTCTCAACAACCATCCAGGTGCACATCCTTGGACCTACACCACGACCCCACTCCACAACTGCTTTCAACCAACTCCAAAAAACCAAATGGGAGTCACGTAACGCCACGTCCAACCAACCCAGAAGGTCCACGACCTGCATGCCCAACCTCCCAACCAGAAAACAAGACGCAATCTCAACACCATTCACGAGCTCACGCCACTCGATTCCCCGATGACCCTCAACGCCACAGATCCAACACAACCTCAAGTCTTTCCCAAGAGCGACCCCCCCAACGACGATCCATGCCACCCGATCGCCCCAATCTCAATCTCAATCAACGTCGCACCAAGAACGACACAACAAGAGTCTCACCACAACTGGACCTACCGGTCAACCACACGGCACCGTTCCCAAACAATCTCACYAGTGCACCAATTGGTGTCCCAACGCTACTCCAGACACACAATCGGGATACACTCATGACTGAATCTGCCAATGGGACCGAACTCATTACTCACCAGAGCARGCAACCAGTGCTAGCTAACGCAAGCAGGTATGAGCCTTGAGGTTCGATGAGGGAGCAGAAGGCAACGGTGTCACAGGATATGYAACACAAGTGGTGTCCAGCCAGCCAGGAACACAACAACAGCAACGAGACAAGCAAAACTCGCAGGACTTGGAAAAAACCACAAGTGCCGTGGCGTTATGGGAGTTGTATGGGCGTAGTATGGGTGCGAGAGAGTCGGACAGTGCGTGACAAAACCCTTGGAGTGCGACCCTCGCTGGGGTTTTGAAGGGGAAAGTTTTCCGGGCCGGGTCAGGCAGGCTGCGCTGGTCAATGCCCCCACCCTTCACCCCTACCCCGCCTACTGCCCCTGCTGCCCTGCCCGCCTGAAGCTCACCGGCGCCCGGCGGCTCGAGGTCGCGTTCGGGGCGGCTTCCGCAAGTGCTGACGTCACCGGGGAGAACTGGAGCCCGGGCCCGGGCCCGCACCCGCGCGAGGAGAGAGCCCACGGCCCGTTCGATGGGAYGGGGGGAAGAGTGAAAGGCTGATGCGGACGTTTGTGACTCGGCATGATGGTAAAACATCGTGCGCCAACTGCATCGTGCACACACCATTCCCTTCTTTCTGGTTTTCCCCCTTCGAAAACCCCAAGCCCCCAAGGGCTCAAGGGCTCAAGGGCTCAACCTAAGGAGAAAAAAAGATATTAAGGAGAAAAAAGATATTTAAGAAAGAGTTTTACTTTTGAAAATTAATAATGCGAATATTGGAAAGGTTTTCAACATATGTATGTTGCTGTTGATTTATGTAGAGTATTTGTTCTCCTTTCCATTGATACATTCTATGATTTTTCTTCAAGTTTCTTCCATGAAGAGTAGTTAGATCATGTGAGGTGTAGTTTTTGTAACATCATGATGGAGCGCATGGGGGAAAATTTTGTTTGTTCTTTTGGGTTAAATGATGATCATGTGCACTTAGATTTTTTTTTTCTTTATTTTTGATCAAATTATTGCTGAAATCTTATCTTATTTATGCTATGCCATGGTTACATGATATTAGTCCTCACCATTGACCATAATCCAAGGAAAAATTTGGAAGGTGCTATCACTCTAAACTATTTCGCCTTAAGAAGAACACTAAAATTTATACTGTTTATTCTAGATGATCAAATTTGGAAATTTTGAATTCACATTTGGAACTACCACCCTTGGATGGAGTAGGTAGGGTCTTGAAATACAACATTGACTTGTCTAAAGGAGGTGGGTGGAAAATCTAGACCAGATACACCCCTACAATAAATATTGGGGTCATAAATGATGGTAGGGAATATTATTTGGCCATGAATCATGTTTGAATACATTGTTTTCAAACTCCCATCAAGATCCAAATCACTTTTGAAATAAACTTAAATATAGAAGAAAATATCTTTTTGTTTGATACAAGGAAGTTAGGCCATCAGTCATCCATTAGATATGCATAGCTTTCAACAAATTTTGTATAGTTAGGAGTGATTGACTTTCACAAAAGGGGTTTGAAAAAAAATTCTTATTCTTAAGATATGCTGGCTCAACAACCTTGACGTGGATCTATATTTGATCCTCTAAAATTATTTTACTCTGACTCTTGTAAATATAGATTTTAGACCATGTAGTCTAAATCTAAAAGTGCCTAAGTTAGATATCGATTTCCATTTTAACAAAATTTCCTACATTTATAAACTTAAATTGCCTTTCTCATGACCAACATTTATTTAGAGCTAGGAATGGAATAAGGTACTTCTACTAGCCATACAATATGTTGACGTAATGTGCTACAACTGTGCTACTTTGTTTTATAAGTGAGGATGTAAAATTAATCTCACTAGAAAAAAAATCTAAATTTGTGTAAAGTGATCCAATACATTAATACCTTTGCCTGTACTAATTTAACTATTTTTTKCAAATAGTGGGACTTTGCATGGTAAATGAGTGTCAAATGCCGACTAATAGAATGAATCCATGTGCCTCCTTTCTCTAAGTGCATCTCCTAATCCAATGCACCCAAATGATGTCATTGGATTCTTCTCCAATGTATGGATGATGAACATTTSAAGATGGGGATGCTCAGTTATTAAGCCCAAAATTGTTAAACTTCAAAAATCTGCAAGTACTTCCACAAGACTCCCAAAATTGCATATGAAAGTGCGTTAGATGCTACGTCAATTTGTCCTTCGCAGAAATTTCTATTGTTATTGAATAACAGGAAACTATCAGGAGAGGGATGCTTCGCGGACACCCCTCTTACAACAAAGGGTAGAGTGCAAGGGTGTAAGCTTACACCTTACGACCAGGAAGAGCCCCCTTAGGTCCAGCGTCCCCGGGGGTATCCCGCCCATTGTAATTTAAGTTAGTTTGGAGATGACCCAGTGCTGTGGAAACTTGGCATTTTGGCCATGGCTGCTGTGGGAGGTCAACTAGGCTGCTCATGATGAGCTGGTATGGGTCTTGCTAAATGASTCATCACATTCCAACTGCAACCGCAGGTCTAATGGCTAAACTGGCTTCCCAACCCTGAGTTGACTCTTGGGTGCTCGCACTCAATTCCCCTATTTTGGGGGTAACCCATTAACCATATTTGGGGTAAACCATTATCCGTATTTGGGGTAACCCATTTGCCTACACTAAATAGTGAAATTAGGTTGCCTTTACAATTAGGTTGCCTTATCCCAAGAAAGTTACTTTTCAAGCCATCAAAATCAACAAATATTTTCACAAATATTTCCATTTGCACACATGGAGGTTCATGAGTTCTAACTACACCAATAACTAATTCAAAAGTAGTGCATTCTTGTACAGTAACAAGACATATTTATATAGTGTGGAACGTCGAGAAATTAATGAGGGGCTACCTAATTTCACTTTTTAGTGCAATTAGTTTTGTTTGGCTGTAAATTAAACATTTTGAAGTGGATTTGTCCAACTGAACACGTGGTTCAAGACAATGGTCTCCATGTTGTCAAACTATTGCCCAGGACGTTAAGTTATGTGAGTGTGACAGACTTGACCATAGTTTGAGTGTTTCTGTAAATCCAACATGGGAAAACAAAAATTCAAATTTTGGACCTATTGGTGGAGAGGTGGAGAGGAGATTTCAGTTTCAGTACCCTAAAAGATGCTTCTGGAGTGTAGAATGATCTATGAAACTCACCATGGGTTTCTTAATTATCCATTAGAGGACACGGCCCCCATGATCAAGGTAGTCACAAAAATGCTTTAATTATTGGTCCAATACGGGCATGTGTTGTTCCTAAAYGGGAATAATGAAGTCATCTATCAAACACTTTTGTTTCTCAATGTCTCTCTAGGTTTACATTTGGGTGCACTTTAATCTCTCAAGTCCCACTCTGATTTTATGACAAAACACATGCACTAACATTTCTATTGCAAAAAGCATAAAAATTTAAAAGTTTTTTTTTCCCACATAGTCAACTATAGAATCTTACATTAGACTAGAACATGAATACGTGTAAAGAAATTTTAGAAACTTTGACCTTGAAGATTGCAAAATAATAGTGTTTGAAGTAAAGAATATAAGGGTTTGTTTGCACCTAGCATGATTAGACTGTTAGACTTTGAATATTTAAATTTGGTACTGTACATTTTGAGTTTTAAAAGAAATTATGTTCTAAAAGTGATTGTAGAGTATAGGAGAAATAACCCAGAAAAAACATAAATTTGATTTTTTTTTCATTCTTTCAATCTATACATTAAGTTAGCATGGAATATTCTTCCTTAATTTGTTTGTTTGTTACGTTGAGATCTCCCGGACCGTGCGTCCCCCGGTGGCTTGCTTGGTACTGTTGGAAAGCTCTTGGTGAGGAGGGGTGCACGGGCTTGGTTTCGTGGCGTTTTGACCTATGGGGTGAAAGTTGTTGATTTTTGAGTTATTTTGGGGTCTAAAAATATATAAAATAGACCGTACATCCCCAAATGGCGCGTTTGATATCATTGAAAAGCCCTCAACAAGGAGGATTGCATAGGTTTGATTTTGTGGTGTTTTGACACTTAATGAGAAAGTTATTGAGTTTTGAGTTTTTCTGGGTTATAAACTTACTATTGGCTTTGGAATTTGTTTTGACTGTGGCAACGACACAGGGCACACTAGTAATTACTAAGTAGAAGTAGGTACAAGATTAAAGGAAAACATATATTGTTAATAGCTACAATATGGAATTGAAATACACTAATCACAACATCGAGATTGTTCTAGCAAACACACTAAACCTTATAAAACTTCTTTAATTGAATTGTGAAAATTGAGTTAAATAAAAAAGCCTAAAAGTTATTTCCTCAAAAAGTTTCTCTAACTACCTATTAGACAAGAAGCTCAAATTGATAACTTTCACAACACTAATCTAAATGAAATGAATCAAAGCTTTCCAACCAAGCATGCAAATATATAATCAATCAAAGGGAGGGGGGAGGGTTTTTTGTTCTGCCACCTAGTGACCTAAAATTTGGACTTAGGATGACATAACTTTTGCTCTTGGGCGTTGATTGAAATGAAAACTATAGTCTCCAAAAGCTAATGTAGTTTCCAAATCTTCAAAAAGGAAGTTAAAAAATATCAAGCCAAAAATTAAGATCATATGAACCTACATGAGGTTTCATTTTTCCCTGAGGGGACACTTGCTCTGGAAGGCTTATTTTTCAAACGAAAGGCCAAGCCCCAATTGTACGGCATAATTTCAAAGAGAAGCATTGACAAAAAAGGATTTTTGCATTATTTTTGAAATGTTTCAATGYGTTAAAGCTACTTCTACAAYGAAAATAGCYTGCCAAGCACCACATTTAGGCTGCAAAGTCAATGCTTTTGTTTACTATTCACATACCTTGACCGAACAAATTTTGGGCAAGCAACTAGAYCCATACCCCGCTTCCAAGGAGGTTTTTGATTCTCTTCGGCTGCCCGCCAAGCAAGGGAATGTCATTTTTAGGGGTAATAAATTATATACTTTGTTATTCCACAATTTTGGGTGGAGGTCGGAGTCACCCATGTTCTTCTTAATTCTTTCAACATTTTTCAATAGTGTGTGGGGAAGTTATTTCCACTCCCACCAGTACAATACTGCAAAATTCTGAAGTGCTGACGGTAAAGTGGATATATTCAACCTCATCAGCCAGACTGCCAGGGAAGGAAGTACTTGGTACAATTCCAACTATTTAAAGTTGAGAATGATTGGTTCAGATTTTTCTCCTGCCAATACAGACAAATTGGGAAGCCAAGGGGAGTGGATCCAGCATTTAAGATTCTTGTACAAAATGGGGCTTGGCTCAGCTGAATCCAGTTGCMCTACATTACATCTAACTTACCGTACAACRACTTGGGTTAKATTTAACCCTRGTTGCGGTCAATGCCCATGTCAAAATTTGAGGGGTTCCAACCAACCACAAGTCTTAGATGGTGTGTGTCCCATACCCCCATGTGAAGATCAACATAAATCGGCATAATTTGAGTTGATTTTGTTATTAGAAGAAAAAAAAAAGTGTCATATGTCATCTTGTGAATGGTGTGAGGTGTCGTGGCCTCCCTCAGAATGTGAAATGGAAATTCAAATTTCAGTAGCTGAATGACAAAATTAGAGATTCACCTACATTAGCATTGTATAAGTAGGCAATGGTCCTCTCCACCCCATGGTGGGAAGGTGTTATGCCTCCCTAGATGCTTGGGAGAGACTTTCAATTAATTCAAGGATTGGAAGTAGTTTAGGAGCCATCAATTCGACAATTTTGTTCACTAAAGGAGGTCCCACTTTTCAAGAATGCAGAATAACGCCCTCTACCTCATTGCCTGGTAAACAATGATATGAAAGTGATAATAGATGTATTGAATCCGACCCGAATATAGGATATGTAATGCATTGGAAAAAATTTCAAAATAGTGACCTATTGTTGATTGGTATTCTAGTGCCCCAAATTCATGATTTTCTATTAGAAAGGAAAAACAAGGGGAATTTTTCATTAATTTGCAAACCCTAATAATTAATGAATGAAGCGTATGATCATTTACTCTAGCTTTTCAAAAATATAATTTTCTATGCTTCAGCTTTTTACTATATATGAATAATTTTTATATGATCTTTCTTTCAAACGTGAGAAAAAATCAACTATTACAAGTTACAAGAATAAATGAAATTTGTAAAGAATTATAATTTATGACTTTTTGAAGAGAGAGTAAAGGAAATATATATCAAATACAAAATAACTTTTCAGCACTCAAGTATAATTTTGTGTRGAACACCAAAGATGCAATATATCTAAAGTAAATTAGCTATATTTATGGAACATCTAAGAATGATTGAATAACCTTGCCAAGACCTCCAAGTTTACACCAGCACTTGGTACAATGTGACTTAGAACACCATATCTTGAAAATTGGACTAGAAGGGAGATTACTTGGCATCTAAAATGGAATTCTTGACGGATTTTAGGTAGATCCTTATTCTTGAAAATTAAAATTAAACTCCATGGCTCTCCCTTGCTTTTCCGTCATTGTTGTATATATTCTTGACTTCAAAAAAAACTACAAGTTTAAATACAKAACAAAATGCTTGAATTTGAATTGACCATAAATTTTCAAAGTAGTCTTGATGGATGTATTCTAAACCAAACACTCATTGATCCGTTTGACTTGTATTCAAATGGTGTACACTRAGGCAAGCATCTATAATTGTCTTACATGTAAAAAGAACCAACATCTTATAGATGGACAATGGACATTTTTCAAAAACGTAYTGAAGGAGYTGTTTGACACAAAAGTACATCTAAAGATGCTTTCAAAAACAACTTTTGACTATTCTTCAGTGATTTGACCACAATGGCTTGTTCAATCAATACTTCAGGATCTTTGTACGTGGCTCMACATCAAGTCATGTCAAGATGGAAAGAAGAGAAGTAATTGCAAAATTGAAGACCTATGTCAAAAAGCTTGTTGAAAATTTTGCCAAAAAATATTTTGTCTCTACATCTACATTTTCCCTCCTACTAAAATCTCTTAGGGTTAGTGTTTTGGGCCCCCATATTGTAAAATAAAAATGAAGAAAGTTATTACACAAAATAGTAGTAAAATAGTAAATTGGAACTTTTTTCAAAGACATGAATACATCATGGAGATGTAATTCCATTGCAAAAATGCTACCACGCATCATATAGTGTGTATTTAGATTGTATGAATCTTAACCGTGAAGAAAGAGACCCATTGCCAACGTAGCAAGCCAAAGGTGATCCAATTTGCAACCCAAAAGGTTCATTCTCCAATAAACCATGAAAATCATCCATTTGACACTTTTTACACTAGTAGAAAATTTAGTTTTTCTGTTGATTTGGTCGCGTTGATCTAGTCACTTTTAGACAGAAATATGTTGATTTTGATAGATTTTTGTCAAAAAGTGACCGGATCAACCCTACCAAATCAACAAGAAAAACTAAATTTTCTACTAGTGTTGGCCCCTAGCATTGTAAATTTTTTGGTTAACCCCTAAAGCACTAAACTGCGTTTTTCTGGCAACATAGCAATTTTGAGCAGCTCACTAAGAGTGGAGTTTTGGATATTTATCTTAAATTTTTCACAAAACATGTGCCCAAGGAGTAGCTTTAAGGCCCAACAATTTTCATAACTTTTGACTACATGGTTAAAAAGTTATGGTATGATATGATGTTTTCATTGCTTGGTGGGCAGCCCAGGCAGCAAAAAAAGCTTCTTGAAAAATCACTTTTTTTTTAAATTAAAATTTGAAATTGATTCCTTAGATCTATATGTACGTGAAAAGCTTTTAATCATTCCATTTGGATTAATGAGATGAAAGTTATGGGAGTTTTTGTTTGCGGGTAGTTATGGAATCATTAGAAAAAATTTCAGCCCTCGAAGAGACTACAAGTTTTGCACCCCCGGTGCAATTACAGGAAATATATATATATATATATATATATATTTATTTTTCTTTCAAAATTTGGTATCTGACGTGGCACTACTGATGACACGTCAATGCCACATCAGATTGACTATTTTTAATTTTTAATTAAATATTTTTTAAATATTTTTTTATTTTTCTGTATTAGCATTGCGGGGGTGCCGAAAATGAAGTCTTGACAGCCCTCTAGAGGGCTGGAAATTTTCCTAATGTCTCTACTCTAAAATAAACTTTGAAGTCCTGCATCTTACTCAGTTTTCAATATTTTTGGAATTTTTTTTTGAGGATGTAGATTGTTTATTACAACATTTCAACCATTGGGATTGGCATTTTTCAACTCCATGAATAAATGATTAACAATTTAGTGTTTTGAACCAGTTTCTACTTCTTGCTACTTACTATTTTTTTCCTATATGTTGTACAATTTCAAATGGTCTAAAAATTTTCAAGCATGTGTCCAAATTGCCTTGAAAAATGGAACCAAAGAGTAACCACCATTTTGGGCATTTTTTCATACACATGTGACCATTTGAAGTGCAATTGCCCAGTGTTTGGAGGGCCAAAGAAAGTTTTTTTTTCAATTCAAATGCTAATATCTTGCAATCTACATCATTTTTCAACTGATGAACGACAAAAAATATGTTTATTAGGGCAAAAGTGCAATTGTTTGTCCTTGGAATTTTGAGCAAAAAGGGGAGATCATGCACAATAGTTTGACCTTCAATGAGCATTTTTTTTTCTTCTAAAGTAGATGATGTCCTATAGTGCCAAAAGGAATGATTTCCAAACTCACTAGCCATGCATTCAAGGATTATGAAAATCACCAATATTTGATGTTTGTGCCATTTCAAAAATATAAAGTATAATGTCTAAGTCATTCATCCATTCTAAGTTTAATTTTAGCAAACTTTTTATCAACCATTAAAAAGGTTGAGGCATGATTTCAATCCATTTCCTACTTTCAATAAGGAGCGCAAAAAGGCCTTCCCAATACAATATTTGTTGGGTTTTTGTGAAATTTTTACCAAAGGTTTCTTTTGTTGTTAGCTTGATGCCAACAAAATCCAGGACCAATCCAAGTGGAGATTGAGAAGTTTTACTTCAATAATGTTTTATTTCCAAATAGTTATGGGCAATCTGAGGTAACAGTTATAGATAGGTTCAATTTGGTTTAAATTTTCTATACATTCTCTGAAGAAGCTTCTTGAGCAATAAAAGTCCAAAAGTCCAAAAGCATATGAGCTTGTTATTTTCACTCACATGCCTTTCAAATTGGGTTTTGTGAGTTTTGAACACTGCCTAAAGAACAAAAACCTAATCCCAAAGTTCCAAGGCCTTATTTTTTAATCAAAAATCACTCAAAACTGCCATTCCTATTGTACTAAACAAGAAAACTTTGAAAATTATTCTCTTACATATTTAACTATAGGATCTTGCACTAGACTAGTATAAAAATGTGTAAATGAAATTTACAAAACTTTGACCTCATTGAGTTGTAAGATACTAGCATCTAAAATGAAGAAAATTGGATTCTTTGCACTTGGCATAATTGAAAGATTTTGAATCTTCTTAACTTAAAACTTTTGCAATACAAATTTGGGTGTCAATTTTTTTAATGTTGAAGAATTGAGTTGAAAATGTAGGACAATGAACAAAAAAATAAAGGTCTAATTTTATTACTTTAAAAAATTGTTTAGGAGAACTAGGTGCAAAATAGAAGAAAAAACAAAATCGTTGATAGACCTAAGATGGAATTGAACACTAATTACAATCGTTGGATTGTTCTAGAAAGCAAATTGAACCTTGTAAGAAAAATAAATCTTTTGAAAGTTGAGAAAATTTAGTTAAAAATCGAATTCATGATAAATGAATCTTAAAAAGTTTTATTTTAAGTTTTTTGTGTTTTTTTATTTCTACCCAATAAACTATTTTCAAGGTTCTGGATGGCATAACTATTTTTGGTGGTCCCAAGCATAAATCAACCCCTAAAAGTTCATTGTCCCTTCGGGGGACAAATGGGATTTTGAGCAAATACCTATGGTCTCAATTATGTCTTGATTTGTTGAAACTTTTTTTGAAGATGATATAATTGATTAGCTTCATGGGTAATACAATTTTTTTTTCAATAGATGTTAAAAAACAGAAATTATGCCCAAATAAGCTCAAATCAAGGGCGAAGGGGCATTAAAAAAACAAAAAACAAACACATTGTCATACTAGTAATTAGGTGTTAGATCCTATGGTTGGATGTGTGTGAAAAACACTTTTCAAATTTGTTTTATTCTTTGCCATAGAAATGGCAATTTTGAGTGTGTTTTTTTGCAGAAAAAAGGCCTTGGTCCTGGGGGTAAAATGAGCATGACGATGGCCTTTGCCTATGACGAAGCAAATCTCCCTCGTATCTGAGTTCCCAAAAGTAAAATCAAAATCCCAACACTTGTGGAGCCTGAGGAGAAGGTGCCAAAATGATCATGGTTTCAATGGGGAATGAATRTGGGCCGCATCATGGCMGAGCTGCAGTCCAAGGAGGCTAGGGAGGGCCGGACTCCCCGCCTKAACTTGGTACGGTCAATAACTTACCTTGGTTGTACACATTTCACCCCACCTCCTTGARTGGCCTACCATGTGACGAAATCATCTTTTGTACTTGTCAGTTTTTTTGTACTTACTAGTTACCACGATGGGATTGGAGCGAGGCTCTGACCGCGGCAGCAGCGACGGTCCTTTCTCTTTTCTTACCACATTGATTGATTGCCTCATCAGTAAACGGGATGGGCAACCAAGGCTTGGACTCGGACCGCGGACGTGGACTCGGATTTCAATTCAGTTGCAGTCCGACTCCATGTGCTCATTGCTTTGGGTTGCGCAGCTCATGCTGCTGCGGCTCAAGTACCCTCCTATCTACTTTGTGAAAGCGCCTCGACGGGGACGGGGATGGGGCCCACCTGGAGAGCCACCAAGACCACGGKCAAACTCTCGTCGGGGGTTTAGGAATGGGACTTCAAGAATGATTCAGTTAACCCTTGAAGGACCGATTGGTGGCCGTGGAAATCGTCCATTTTGATATATTGGGAATTACTAGCTTTAAGAAGAAAAAAATTCAAAAACACCCATTGGAAGTCAAAGTAATGTAGAAGATCTACCCCTTTATCATACAAAATTCCAAAGATGAATAGTCCTACATAGGAAGATTCTCTGTCATCCATTGGATACAAAATGCCGGCTTCAATGTTTAAGGGTTAAGTGTACGGTTCCTATTATGAACTTGAGAGGGATGGGTTGGTCACCATGAAAATCATCCTTTTTGGTTCAGTGTGAAACATTTGCTTCACCCGTAATGTCTGAAGGCATGTTGTATTGCGAAAAGTAAGAAACTTTTTTATTTTTTTATTTTTGCATATTCGATTATAGGATATTGCACGAGACTAGTATAAGAATGTGTAGAAGAAATTTCAACTTCTTTGACCGCAAAGATTGCAAGATATGTGCATTCAAGGTGAAGAAAACAAGTTTGTTTGCACCTTGCTCAACTAGAAATGATGTTGTCAAATTAACACAAAATGCTTTTTGTTAAAGTCAGCTTTAATCCCTTGGCTTTTTGAAGCCCAAATTGTCGACAATGAATAAAGACTCTTTTTGATCACATAACTTCACAGTCATACAAATTGAATGCTTGACCTTTTTCTAAAAGCACTTTCTCTTTGATGAATATGGTGGCATTGAGGTATACAACATATGTTTACAAAGGCATTTAGGCACAAGAGCTTGCCCATTGGGCTTGAAATGTACATTAAATAGAGAAATTAGGTTGCCCCTCACTAATTTCTTGACATTCCACACTATATAAATATTTATTGTACATGTACAAGAATGCACTATTTTTGAATTACTTATTGGTGCAGTTATAGGGTTGCTATTATGTGAGCGTAGGAGTGTGAGCCCATGAGCCTAGAATACCATACACCTATATAATAGGTGTATATACTATAGACACCGTCTATGATTATATGGTATATATGTTACAAATACCCATATTATAGGTGTTTATGATACATACACCTTCTATAGTGTGTGGTATCTATATCTTAGGTACCTATATTGTAGGCTCAATGCTCATAAGCTCGCATTCTTGAGCTCACATACTAGCACCGTTGGTGCAATTAGGACTCATGAACCTCCACGTGTAGAAATGGAAGAATTTGTAGAAATATTTGTTGACTTTGATGGCTTATAGAGTAACTTTCTTGGGGTAAGGCAACCTAATACTTCTGGAAATTGTCTTTGTGTTTCAAAGGGAAAAAAAAAATTCCACCCTCTTTTGCTGAATGTTTGCAAGTGGTGCAAGGACATCAATCCGCTGTGGCATGCCGGACACCTCTTTTTCAGTCTTCTTCCGTCCCTGGGTCGAAAAATGACTGGGCTGACTGATTGTGAAGTTTCAGTTTTGAATCTGCAACATGTGACAAGTGTGCAACAATGAATCATACCGTGACAAGTGTGCAAGATATTCCCGGGGTGTCCATCGTTTTACAGAAGGCTGGTCACGGCATGCAGGCATAACATACTGAAGAGGTCTGATTGAGTGAATGATACAATCGTAAATTTTCACACGAAACTTGCAACATGCTGCTGTTGAGTACTCGTACTGCAGCAGGCCTAGCTACAGTAGCTAGGCACCCAACTTACGTTAACAGGTGAAAACACCCAAAACAGTCAAAATAAGCAATTCACCATAGTTGGAAGCACCTTTTTCTAGAAAAAAAATAAGATCACATTTTGGTAGCACTAGCAACTGAAAATCCCGAATGAATCAAAAACAAAATTTAGACTTTGGAGATAAGACATGTAATTACTACTCTCTTAGTCCCACTACATAACATTATTCACGAGTACTAGTGGCCACCCCTTTTGCTCCCCTAACAAAGTAGTGTAGAAAACCAATGTTGAATCAAAATTTCAACCGCAGTTTTCCCTAGGGATCCAAAGAGAGTATTATACCTCCACCTTGGGGGGTGGACTTGGTTGGTTTAGCAATGTTATGTACAAGCTTTCAAAATTCTTCTTGCAAAGACTATAAATCAATCTGATTGGGAAGCTTTTAGTTGGACTAAAGGAGCATCCATTTTCAAATAGGAACTCCATAGGCTACTACAATTGTCACATAGCTTGTTCCTAATACTAGAATTTGAAAGAAAGAATATGTTTATTCATTCTATTTAGTTTTAGTTATTTGATTCCATCTGATAATAGCACAAAAAAGCAAAAGTAAATAAAGTAGTTTTTCATTATGTGGACCATGATTACATGCCTCTACTGTAAGATAACAACACCCCCAAACACAACTTTTTTCTTGTAGAAAATTTCTACTATTAGACCAATAAAATCTTTAAATTTTTTTAATGGCAAGTGATGAGATTTCATTGCACCCAACAATGTGTCATTTTGATACCATATGCAAAAGTTGTAATTTATAAAGAGTCCAAAAAAAATTGGTAGCATTTCAGTTATGGACCTCCTACCTTAATACTCCATGCCGGCTGATCAACAAAAAAATTCCACTTATCCTTATTGCTACTCTTTTGGGATACAGTGATCAAAGACAAAAAAATGTCCTCCAACCGTGAGACAGTAACCTACCGAAGGTTTTTGCAATACCAGACAGACATGGGTGTTCCAAAATATGGAGTCACGCTAACTGCCACGCTATTTTTAGTTGTTTTTACAACGTCTACGTGTGAGGAGCTGGTGAGCTGGTTTGGTGGTCCCAATTGGTTCTATTATTTGTACGAGTAAAATTGGATTGTTATTATAGTAAAATAGAGAGGTCTAAAGCTGCTACTTAGATTGAATTTTCAATAGATAGATAGTCAAAATTATAACTTTTTTTTTATGGGCCCCGTCAAGGGACGCTTACGCTCCCAACAAGGGGAACGTGACGGGGCAACTTCGTTCTCTAGGGCCCACACGTCTTTTTTTTTTTTTTTTGAAACATACGACTCTTTCAAGGTCGCAGCGTGGACTGACACGACACATCCCATGGCAACCAATTTTTTGATGGAATTACACGTCATGGGTTATTTTTCCCGTCAGGAAACAAGTAGAGGAACAAGAACAACCCCGGTCCAAACAATGTCAACACGGGGAATTGAACCGGCAACCTTGTGGATGCATTTGGTGGTTCTTACCACTTGCGCCATCACCCGGGGTAGTTTAGGGTCATCTCGAACCATAACTAGGTTTTTTTAGTTGTATACAAATAAAGATCATAAAATAGAATTGAAATTAATTTTCAAAGTGTTCTATAGCTGTGTGTTTGTAGAAGTAGAAAGTTAGTCATGGTGTACTAGTGAGGGCACCCAAGCTTGGTGCCAAAGTCCTATCTAAGCACTAAGCCTTGGTCCTATCTAAGTCCTATCTAAGCACTAATCCAAGATTCCAAGACCACCATTTTGAAAGTATTACAACACCTTTAAAAATTCCCTAAACCATTCATTGAAGGCTCTATTGTTTTGCAACTATATTGTCCCGTGTGAAAAATTAGAGACATCCCATAAGGTTTGTTCAAAGTCATAGTTGAAACACTTTGGGAGGCCCTACTTCACAACATTGCGGAGCAAACAAAAATGGATACTTCTACCTCAATATTCATTTTCAAAACTTCAGACGTTGAATGTGGACTTTGAGTCTCATTGATATGGAATTAATTGTGGTTTATTGATTTATTTTACATTGTTTGATTTGATTTTTTGCTTAGAGTTTGGCCATCATTTTTTTTAAAGTATAATAACAAATACAAATTACTTGCATTGTAATTGACCTCTTAGTTTAGCATAGTGCAAACAATATACTAATGATTAATTTAGTGTTAACTATATTAATTGAATTTAAAATGCTATAGATTTTTACTTTTGATGAATATTCCTACCAACTATGCGTGTAGAGATATCCTCTTCAAATTGCATTTATGCTCTTGGTAAAATCTTCATCAGTAGTAAAAATTTAAAGCACTTTCAAATCAATTAGTGTAATAAAACAAAATTTCATTATTAGTGGAGTGTTATGCTTTCAATTGCACCAAGCTGGGATATTAATTATTGTACATGTGTTATTAAAAATCTTGGGTTTAGTCAAAAGTTGTACAACAAATTGGCGTCCATAATTGAACACGTGGGCATTGAAAACACRTAGTTTTCATAAAGTTTCTTTACAAATTGAAAATTTTGGGAATTTATCTTTAAACGTCAAGAGTCTTCTCCATAATTGACAATCTGAAAAACTCATCATAAAGTATGATTTGAGATGATATTTTGGAATTGATATATACATAGAAATTGTAGATTTTCAGTTTTTGATTCCATTGGTATTGTTAGATTTGCCAATGCTATTACCAATGATTTTTTTCGTAATTTTTGATAGGGAAACTTYAAATTCTCTTTGAAATTCAATACAAGCAAAATATTATCATTTTTATAGTAAAATTTGTTAGAATGGTTTTAAAATAAGATTCTTTTGACATGGTGATTTTTTGAAATTTTTGTGTTCTTTGAAATTATGACTTCATTTTTGTGAATCCACCATTTTGAACTAGAGTTAATGCAATTTTGGCTTGGTCAACCACTTCCACATTTGTAATTTCAAATAGTACTATTAGGATCCATGCACTCTGTAAAAATATTCATGAAGAGTCAAAACTTATAGCATTTTCAAAATAATTAGTATGGATAACACTATTTACCATCATTAGTGTAGTGGACAAACTCTTTAAACATCTATACAATTAGATTTTGAAAAAAACACCAATTTGCTTCATTGAGGATAACTACAAGCCAATTCTCTTTTTTCATAGTCAAAACACACTTGGAAAGGCTTGGGCATTTAGGGGTTAATAGTAGAATTGGATTTGAAGTTCATTAGCAAGCATGATTTGGGTGTAAAAATGAAAAAATAAGTTGATAAACCATTACACCACTTTGCATTGCTACTTATACCTCTTGAATATTTTTCATACTTATTGGAAAGTTTTGAGTACATTTTCTAATTTATTTCCACTTTTTGCTACCATATTATAAAAAAGATATTTTTTTCATAAGATAGTTTGAAAATAGACAATCCTTCATCTCACTTGATAAAAACATAAGATTTATATTTGAAAACAATTTAAATGASAAAATTTAGCTCAAATATGATGGCTGACCTTTTTGCAATGGACACAATCCTTGAGGAATTAAAATATAACTCCATTATCAGTAAGATGAAACTTCATACTAACTCCACTGATAAACATCTAAGGTAGGCACCCCTAAAATGGCACTTGACCTTAAAGCGCCATCTTCACACTGTGTACATTTCTAAAACCAATTACGTACCTATGTAGAAAAACACTTTTAGAAACAAACTTTGATCCTCCACAAGACCACAACTTGTGCGTGTTGTATTCAAATGACGAGTTCTTTGGTGCATTGGAACCTCCTTTCACTTGCCAACAAGGCAACCTAATAACACTATGAAATTTTGACCAGCCTAATAATAGTAACTAGACAAAGGACCAATTGCTGGCGCTTTTGGATGTACCCACCTTATACTTGAGTCAATGTTGTGAAAATTGAAGTAACTGGCATTCATAGTGGGCCCACCAAACTACCACTTTTTGCTACTTTGCCTAATTACTATTATATGACCGGTCAAATTTTCATATTATCTTGTTGGCAAGGGAATTCAGCCTACCGCCGAATGCGACATTAGGATATTGTATGGGCAAAAGGTTTGAAGAGTCAAAGATTTTTTTTGGTAGATGTTCTAAAATTGTTTCTCCCACATAGATACATATCGATTTGGGAGATGTACATGGAGTGATGATGACGTTTTTGAGTCAGTGGCACATTGGCACATTTTTGGGAAGCCCACCTTATCTGCAGAAGCATGTGCAAGTCGGAGAAATTCAACATGTTTTGCTGCCACCAACTTCAATCCCCAGCTGCTGCAGGAATCAGCAGCAAGTACAGTTCAGAAGGAGACTGACTAACGTACAGCGGCAGCCTGCTGATGAAACATCTTTTATATTAAAATGCAAACCAATAGAAACCCTTTATTAATTGAGTGAATTTTGGGTGGCTACACAAAATTAATGTGGAAGAGTGTGAATTTTGATGCAAGTTAAGTTACAGTCGAACCTCTCTAAAGTAAAAGGATTAGGTCAGGTCTGACTCATTACATTAGAGAGGTTATTACATTAGGGAGGGGCATGATGACCGTATGTGGTTCATATTATTAAGCCGGGATCAACAATGAATATTTTTCTTACAACACTTTATTGGTTTAGAGAGTAATTGCATTGGGGAGGTTCTAATATAAACTAGTATGCCCTATGTTGTTGCCACAATATTATGTAAATTACGTTGAAGGTAATTTTCTATTTGTTTTAGTTCATAAAAACTTCAAATTCCAATATCTTTTCTGACGTGCTCATAATGTCACAAAACAAAGTCCTTGCRCCTCTCCTCACGAAGAGATTCCTAATCRTACCAGAAATRTGACRGGGGAGGCAGGGGCACAATTCTAGAGGTCTCACCATTTTGGAGATAGGAATTTTCCTTGGGAATAAGCAAAGGGTCACTTCACCATGGCCAATAAACCCGACTTCACGATCCATCCGAATAGTCTAAGTCCATCCATGTAGACAAGTAGTGAGTCATGAGGTAACTTTTATAGGTAAGGCAACCTAATTGTTAAGACAACCTACACTACATAGTGAAATTTGGTTACCCCTCACTAATTTTGCGACATCCCACACAATATAAATATTGATCGTTACTATATAAGAATACACTACTTTTGAATTAGTTTATTGGTGTAGTTGGAACTCGTGAACCCTCCATGCATACAAATGAAAGTATTTATAGATATACTTGTTGAACATCATGGCTTGTAGAGTAGCTTCCTTGGAGTAAGGCAACCTACACTAAATAGTGAAATTAGGTTGCCCCTCCCTAATTTCTTGACTTTCCACGCTATATAAATATTTATTGTATCGTACAAGAATGCACTACTTTAGAAATATTTATTGGTGTAGTTGGAACTCATGAACCTCCATGTGTACAAATGGAAGTATTTTTAGAAACATTTGATGACTTTGATAGCTTGTAGGGTGACTTTCTTGGGGTAAGGCAACCTAATTGTAAAGGCAACCTAATTTCACTATTTAGTGTAATCGTAAAGGCAACCTAATTTCACTATTTGGTGTAATTGTAAAGGCAACCTGATTTCACTACTTGGTGTAGATGCTTCTACCTTACCACAAAAAAAAAAAACCAAATTGGCTGCCTCCCAGTCAAACGGGACCAGCCCGGCGGCTCCAGAAGCTCAGTGCGGGCGGGCCCGTCATCAGTCGGGGTTTGGGAGGCACCTTGGGCACCGAACCTCGCCGCCTTGGCTGGCTCCTCCAAACATTTACCGACGGTAAGTGAACTGCCCACAGTGCCCCGCCAGCAGCCGGCTGGCTAGCACTCCTGGCAGGCAAGCCCGCGCCGCAAACTGCCAATCTCCCATGTGCCTCCCATTTAATAATAGCTGCACGACCCGCGCAACACGGCCCACCGTGATGCTTGTGGGATGCCGGCTCCCCCCTCTCGCGCGTCTCTCGGTCGCCTCTCCGTCTTGGAACTTCGCAGGGGACCTTGGGGTGTGTGCACTACAGTTGCCGTGCATCCGTCCTTTAGCAATTCGAAATAATTTTAGTAAGGCGAAGATTCGATACCGCTGTCAGCAGGAGTAGAGTACAGTACAGATGCAACCTTCTGTAGACCTCTACTCCCCACTGCGGCGAGGTTCATGGGTAATATCGGGGTAGATGGCAGGAAGGTCAGAGATCGATCACCCTGATCGAAGTCCTGAAGGTCCTGATCAATATATATATGTATCCTCCTCAATACTTCGATCATACCAACAGGATTTCGGAGCAAAAGCAAGGCTGCTAATGTGGTCCGTGTAACATGGAGGTGCCGAGAAACTAACCCTGAAAGAGTCTAGAAATATTAAAAAAAGGTTCAGTGCGTTGCCCAAAACTGATCAATCTGATTTTTGGACCACTGGCTGGGTTCATAGTGGGTGCGCAACTACGCATCCCATCCACCTGGAGAAAGTTAGGGGATGGTCGTACGATCTGTCTTCCTGCCTGCCTGACCGTCACAGAGCGTCATCAATATACTTACGAGTCCGCTGGCGAGGAAATTCCGATCCCTGACCGCAAAAACTCAGTCGTCAGTAATCTCTAGCGCTTATCTATCCACCTCACAGCGGCTGCTCGGCATGGGTGACGGTGCAGATGCAATCGCCCCAATAATCTATTCCCAGCAGTTGGTATAAAAATGGGCGAATGCAGCACCTTCTATGATTGGGCGGTGGGGTCGGCCTGGCCTCCATATCTCAGTCAAGCGTTCCCGAGACATTCCTTCCTAAAGGGCAACCTAATTTCACTATTTGTTTACAGTAGCTGATATGAAGCCTCTCTGATATCAAATATATGAACTCGGAATTTTTGCAAATTTTATCATGGGCGGCAAAGAACAAAAATTTCCAGTGTTTTCCCTTGGGGGTCAATCATCAGTACTCCCTGGCCGAGAGCTCCGGCTGCCCCCCTTCACGTGGACACACCCACGTTGTCTTCGTCAGCCCAATCCCTGACCTTTGTCTGGCGTGCTATTTGGGAAAATTCCTCTTGCATTTGAAATAAAATGTTTTCCGTTYGTGTCCAAGTAAACAAATATAAAAGATTTGATCCCTCAGAGTTTGGAGAAAAAGGTGATATGTACAGMGGTTGTAGATTGTGGAAAGCCACTCTAACTCAATGGAAATATGGAATGGAAGGCCACAACCTGACGGAAGTTGTGTTTTTTCTTGGTAGAAAATTAATCCACACCATTGGTACTGTACGAAAGTGGGTCTGAGCTGTCTTCAAGTTCCCGTACTCCCTCCCATCATGCCATGCTCACCGAAAAGCTCCAGATCTCTGCAAATCTTAGTGGAATCCACAAAGACGGTATCAAAGCTTAATATCAGAAGAGAACAAGTAACAGCCAAAAATGTACTGATGGATCCTCCGGCCCTCCCTGTTCCACGAGCTGATATTCTACTAATTCTTTACTACTGATTCAAATTTTTTTTAGAGATATTGTTGCTATAGTTATAGAAGGCAAATTCATTTTTTGTTTCAAAATTCGATTTGTGTCAGAAAGGGCCTTTTCCACTAATGGTCCAAGTTAGAAAGGAATCAAATAGAATGAAATAATCCAATCGTGGGTGGCCAAGGTCATGCACGAGACGAGAAATTGAYGAGGTTTATAAGKCCCAGAAAAATGAAAACTAATTGAAAATGCAGCAAATGGGATCCACTCAGGCGAAAGCTTCAAAATGAATGCAGAGGAAACGAGCGGAAGCAAGGAAAACGAGAAAAGAAAGTCAGTGGAGGGCCGGGGGGGAGGGGGAAGGCGGGAAGGGGACTGGATGAGACTGCAAGTGGGCATGCAGCCGCCGAGATGGAGCGGGAGACACGTGTCGATCAGGCAAGTGGGACGATTTTCTCGCTGGCGATTGCGAGACTGTGATTGGGTGGATGCGTGTGCCTCCACGCGCCGATCACGTGGCAGAAGAAGAGTGCGTGAGAGCGAATAGTGGTGGGGCCCAGGATCATGYGGGGCAATGATTGGGAAGGGAAGCGCAGGCGCACGACCTCCGCCCATCACGGGATGCAGGCCGGGCAGAGGCAGGGCTGCGGGCTGCGGGGCCTTGCGGGCTTCCCCCGCCTCCGTCCAGCGTTTAATTTCATGGTGCCCAAATCTTGGTTTTCTTGGTTGGTTTTTTTCTTATGCTCAAGTTGACCGAAGAAACTGCAATGTGGGTTGAAGTTGACTACTGGCTGCTGCTAACTCAACTCCGTAGATAATGTTACTGGTGAAATACACACATCGTGGATGGATACAGATCGAATAGATGATTCATCGGCAGTTCGGCTTTTACGGGATCGATGTCTAGYTCCCAACAAGAAAACCAAAATGCAAAGCTGTTCCCTCCCCCTGTTGCCACTCTCCTGGGAGCAGGCAAGCCGCCTTCACTTCCTTTTACCGTCTTGCGACGATTTCCTAAAACTTTGCGACTCCGGGAGGGAGCTGGGATGGAGTCTGTCACTCTGTCTCCCCTTCYCGGCCTACAGTTCCTTCCAGTCCGGTTTCCCTTAATTAATTACTGCCTGCATGCAACATGCAATTGATCCTGTCGTACAGTCACCTAAAATAACCTGATCATGATCAGTCGACGCGCCCGCCGCAGTTCAGTTACGTTTGMGCATCATCGATCGATTTCCAAGCACGCATACTTGCTTGCATGCCGCCTACTGAATTAATTCCTTCCTTCCTTCCTGTTGTGACGTTCTCCATGCTCTACCCTCCCGATCGATCGACGAGGTAGAGCACGGAGCAAGGGAAACTTCGTGCACTCGATCGCTCTTTTCCAACTGAATTTCCTGAGCATATCGATCTGATCCGTCTAGCTTCCAGGGGTCCAGGTAGGAACACATACTCATAGTTACAGCCGCCGATCGACTGAGAACGGACTTCGGGAGGGGCCTCCTCCGATCCCCACGGTATTGCAACCTATATCTAGTGTTGGAAACGGCTCCGAAAAGTTGTGGAAAACTCTTGCAACCGGAACTTTCCCTTGAATTGCAGCCATCTATTATATTATACTCCGCATTACCTACACATTGACACGCTATCTGTCACTACCCATTGTCACAAATATGGTCACGTTTTCATCCCAAATATTTCATCCTATCGTTAGCAATTTTTTCCATCCAATCCATATATTACATCTAAATGCAT